>JASDQU010099713.1:702835-731257 GCA_032191745.1 Picea mariana | reverse complement strand
ATTTGATGGGATGAAGAGATTCCTGAGCAATGGCGACAACGTCGCGGATTTGACGATTGCTCAGGAAACCGAACTGTTCTTCCGAGATTACTTCACTAAGCATAGGCTTAAGGTGTCGGGCAATGATCTAAGCTATTTTATCATTCTCTATGCTATTTATTTCTTAGATGATCTAGGCTATTTTTTGATTCTCTATATGATTTTGAGATTTGATATAATCTAATTTTGTACTTCTATTTGATTTTTCATTTTGAATTTCTATCCTTATATTTTTATTTTTTAATTCTATGTTTTATTGATCCGAAAATGATCTTTAAAAGACTTTGGTTAAGTTTATGCATGAGTTGATTTACCACTTAGGAATTATGAGAAGAAGAATATTTTAATGAAAGAATGTTGCAACCATCATAAATAATACAAAATAGAAAATAGACATAAGGAACAACAAACCATAACACCAAGCTTGATAACGGAGTTTGACACAAGTTTGCCTACGTCTCCGGGCCTTTGTCTCAGTGGGGAAGGCTTTCTTATTAATATTCAATGCTGAAAAATTACATCAAAAGCATCTCAAATGGATTACAAATTGGTCTGGATGTGTTTTTCTCGACCTCAAGAATCCAACACAACTGACGGCACTGAAAAAGGTTGAGCGTAGCTCCCGGATATGGCCTCCAAAGTTCGCTTCTTCAATGGCTTCCCTGCATAAAAATGGCTTAAGCTTCATGAAATTTTCAGCATTATGCTAATCTAAACCTTTTTTTTTCATGGAAAACAGGCCTGGTTAAGTAGATTTGGACACGAGGGTCGAAATCCAACTTCCCACCATGATTTGGGCCTCTTCTTGGGCTCAGATACCCTATTTTAGGGTAAAAATCCAACTGAATCAACATAATAAATAAATAAAATGACAAATTATAGGGTAAAAACCCACTTGGCTAATACATCCGAGCGCTAGCCCCTGGTCCTCTTGCTCTTGGTCGCATGGAGGTGCCATGTGTCCGAGCGCTGGCCCTATTCCTCTGGCCTGGTTGTATGTGAATCACCATGTGGCCAAGTGCCAATCCTAACAACCCCATGCTTTGCTCCTGGTCATAGGCCCTGGTCGCGGGCTAGCCCCCCATTGACCGAGCTTTACCCCCAAATCCCGTAGCAATCAAATTTAAATAATATTTTTTCCACTATAGGGTAAGCACCAAATGATAGGCGGGCTAGTGGCCCAACCTAAGTCTTTCTTTTCCCAAAGGTGACGGGTTCGAGTCTTGCAGAGTGCCAAGCAAATTTTTGACCTAGCCAACATTGGAAAAATCCAGGGTTCCACGTGGCACCCTGTGATTGGGCCACATGTCACCTTTGAATTGGCTTGTACAATCTAGTCACTACATAATCACCCTTCCCAGTTATTTGCCCAGTCAGCTGCACAGTCAGCCTATACGCCACGTGTTGAGCCCACAGCCTGCCACCTGTCACCACATCAACGTCCGTACGACGACGTGTCGTTCCCAGAGCCTGCCACCTGTCACCATGTCAGCGTCCGTACAACCACGTGTCAAATTTTTACAGGTCCAACTCAATCCTGAAACTGCCAAAAATGATTGGCACGTGGCACACTCTAGTGTTGCCATGTGTCCCTGCTGACATTATCATGACATCATGCTGACGTCACCTACCACGTCATGCTAACGTTCTAGTGACGTCAGTAGTACGTCCAATTGACTGTTGACTTTGACTTTTTTATTTTATTTTTTACGTTTTTCCCTGTTTGACTCTAAGATATGCATTTAATCTTTATTTCTTGTAGCAGATTCCAACATGCTATTTAAGGCAGTTTCATAATATTTTGTCATTTTTAAGGAGGATATGTTAACCTTGTATTGCTTCAACCTTATAGAAGGTTACTGCAAGAGGGATTAGCTTTGTTTTATCATGTCTTAATTCAATTTTGCAGTAGGTTAATTTGTTGTAGGGTTTACTATGTTTTTAGTAGATTAACTTAGATATATTTAATTATACTTCCAGTAACTTTATTTATGTACTTTGGATCAACAAACTAAACATGGATCACTTTTATTTGTATCTTTTCATTCCAAATTTCTTTACTATCAGGAGAATCATGATTGGTCCCTTGGTTCATATGGTCTTTTCAATTATGTTTTGCCACCTTCTTCCAGTTAAATTACAACTTTCTTTCAATTGAATTGCAACTTTCTTTTAAGTAGTGTTGAAATGTTTATCTATCCTTTCCTTTACTGAAGTAACCCTTGCAGTCCTAGTATGAACATGTCTCATCCTCATTAGATGGGTGCATGTATGAAGTTTGCATATATAATGCACAATACCTCTTAAGTTTATACGAACCCTGGGTTGACAATCTAAAGTAGGTAGCTGAGGAAGTTCAACAGTGTTGCTGCAATTCTTTGGCTCATCACTTACATTTTAGTGCCATTGTCCGGGTGGTGCTAAAATACACATACATTTTATCATTTCATTGTAAAAAAGAAAAAAAAAACAGATTTAGATTTCTTGCATTTCATCATTTTATCAAGAAAAGAAAGAAAAACACTTAACTAGACTTCCTATATTTCAACATTTTTTGTTTGATTCTGAGAATCCTTAGAATGCATGCCTTGATCTAGGGATAAGTCTGGAAAATTCTTACCAAAATCCCCCACTATTGAAACAAATCCAAACAATCAAGAATAGTAGCATGTTGATTTTGAGGGAACCATTGAAGATAATACAAATTTTTTTGTGGACTTTTTAGAGGAGGAAGCAAGAAATTTTGCAAATCTCTCATTAGAAAGAGGATCCCCATATCACCACACAATGGATGATAATGGAAAGCATTATGAAGTCTTTGAGTTAATCCTTCTGCGCATCCTCATTTTCATGGCCTGATTACAAAAGACCCTAAACTTTTTTATTTGAGTTTGTAGTTGTTTACATGACTTATGACTATACCTTAGATGATCAAAAGATCAAGCTCTTTCCCTCCACACTGAAGGAATCAACCTCAAGATGATTCATGAGCCTAGAAGGGAACAACATCAGTAGCTAGGACCAAATGAGGAAAACCTTCATTGGAAAGTATAGATTATTGCAAAGCTAGGGACGCACAAGATTATATATTTAGGATGATCCAAGGAGAGAATGAATCTTTGGAAGACTACAAAGAAAAGTTCCAAGTTGATGACAACTCATTGAAACTTGTCTTACTTAGAGGGATAATACATCAATTTATGGAGACCTTGAATCTCCTTGCAAATGGAGACATCTTCTAGCTATAGTATGATGACATCAAGCAAATACTCAAGAATTACTCTAGATCCATAAAGAAAAAGGATAGGAATGGTAAGAGTATGTTAACATAGTTGGATAACCCTACAACTCTTAATAAGAATGAAATAGGATGATTATTAAAGGATACGAAAATTGATATTTTTCACTTACTTGACATGCAAATGGGCACATTATACATCAATAAGACACAAGAAGAGGCAGTTAGGGTTCTAGCCATTTTTTGTCCTAAATGCACAAAGAAACACCCTAGAATGGAATGCCCACTCAATAATATAGAAGTTTGTGCAATTTGTGAAAACCCACATCCAACTAACAAGAATCCTTGTTTTCCATGTCTAAAATCTACTTATCAAGGGGTTGAAGAGAATTTGAAGCCATTATGCTTCATCAACCAAAGGAGATAAGGGGTGCCTAGGCCATTTCAAGCTACTATGCACTACAATCATCCTCAATATTTTGGTTGATATAACTCACAAATTCATTATCAACCTTGGTATCCCCCTAATCCACCTACTTGGCCCATGCAAAACTAGTGGCAATATCTGAACCAACCTTTCAATCCCTCCTATCAACCATTTCAATCCCAACCTTCATTGCAAAGCCTTTAATGGACTAATACTTCCATTACTTCCACCTTCACCTCAATAAAGCAATGGTTCCACAAGTGTTGTGCCAAAACCACCAAAAAAACCACAGATGCCTACCCAACTAGCTCCTAATACAAACATTAGACAATTCCAACCTTTGTATAACAATGAGATAACATATCAAGCTTACTCTATGAATATTCAAGAGATCAATCTCAGATTAGGGAAGGTATTGAAAGGCCCTCCTCTCATTTCCAAACCTATAGAAGACATAAGTTTTGAGAGAGAGTATACCTCACCATAAGAACAAACTATCTCTCAGCAAGTTCCACCATATCTTGAAAGTTTAGACACCAAGAAGACCTACACATCTGCAGAAAATGACTTGTTAAGAGAACTCAAGAATCTATGTGTCAAAATTCCTCTCCTCCAAGCCATCAAGAATGTTCCTATCTATAACAAGTTCATCAAAGACGAATTCCTTAAGAAACCTGGAAGGACGAAAAAGGACTCTCCTACAGTCAATGTGACAGTCCAACTAACATACCTTATGTTAGGTAGAGTGTTTATCCCTAAGTGCTTGGATCCATGAAACCATGTAGTAGATGTCTACATCAACAAAAGTCTCATCCAAAACAATTTGATAGAATTAGTGGAAGCTGTCAATGTCATGAAAAAGGATACTATGCTTAGATTATACCTTGAAGGATTTCTAAGACATAGACATACTGCACTCTAATTAGTTGACATATCAATTGTGAATCCCAAGGGAGTAATGGATGATGTAATGGTATTTATCGATTCCTGGGAGTATCTAATTGACTTAATAGTTCTCTAGACCAAGTGTAAACTGAATGGATACCCATTCATTCTAGGAATACCATGGTTGGCTACAATAGATGCATATATGAGTTTTAGTGTAGGAAATGTGACCATTACCAGTGGAAAATCTCAAAAATAGCTTGTCCTATACCCCCCTACTAAGCCCCTAATTGAAGAGGAAATTGTTATGTCAGTAAGACAAGAAGAAGAAGAATAAGAATAAGAAGAAATACTCTAGACCTCTGTTTATCCTCTCCTAACCATTGAGATAGCCCTAACCAAGAAAAAATACGATGAGGACACTTTTATCTCCAATTATATACAAAATATGTACCCTTCTACTGTACAAGTTGATGGTTTTGATGAACAAGAACAACCACAAAAATTTGGAACTTTTGGTGATTTGAAAGAGGATTTATGGGAAGATTTAGTTACTGCTAATATTGACAAAATAACAATCAAAATAGTGGAAATTTCCCCTTCAAAAAATCTAAAAGTTAACAGTAGTTTGATGGATGAACAAGAGTAGAAATTGTTAGCTATCTTTAGGAATCATATTGCATCTTTTGCATGGGATTACATGGACACAAAATGAATTCATCCATACATGTACTCATCATATCTACATCAAATATGATTATATACCCATTAGGAAACCTCAAAGGAGATTGAACCTTTCTCTAAAGGACATTTTCAAAGAAGAACTGCAAAATCTCTCGGATACATGATTCATTTATCCTATTTCTGATAGTGAATGGGTCTCACCCTTGGTTATTGTGCCTAAGAAGAATGGAAAAAGGATACTGGATATTATAGATAATTAAACAAAGCCACTAGAAAAGACTATTTCCCCTCACCTTTGATTGACCAAGTACTAGATGTTCTAGTAGGAAAAAAGTACTTCTCATTCTTAGATGGGTTTAGTGGGTACAATCAAATTCAAATCAGCCCCAAGGACTAAGATAAGACCATGTTCACTTTCACTTGGAACATGTTTTCCTACAAGGTCCTTCCCCTTGACCTTTGCAATGCTTGTGCAACCTTCCAAAGCACTGTATTGAGCACACTTTCATACCTTATCCATGACATTGTAGAAATCTATATGGATGACTTCACACCTTATGGAAATTCCTTTTAGGAAGCCTTGACTAACCTTGAAAAAATACTCTAGAGGCGTGAAGAAATTAACCTCTCAACCATGCTAAATGGAACATCCCTATGAGTGAGGGGGTTGTCTTGTGTCACCCATATCTCCTTAAGGAGATTGAAGTGGACCAAAGAAAAGTGAACATCATTAAGTAGCTTCCTAAAACCCAAAAGAAAAACGATGTGAGGAGTTTTCTTAGACATGATTGATATGAAAGGAGGTTAATAAAGGACTTCAACAAACTAGCCTAACCTTTGTTCACTTTGTTTTCCAAGGATAGTGAATTCTACTGGACAACAGAATGCCAAAAAGCATTTGAATTTATCAAGGAAAAATTCATAACAACCCCTGTTTTGTAAGGCCCTAAGTGGGACATCCCTTTCCACATTCATATTGATGCATCTAATAAGGCCACAGGGGTGATTTTAGGCCAACAAGAAGACCAAATTCCTTTTGCAATTTATTTAATCAACAAAAAATTATTTGGTGCGGAGCTAAATTATGTAGTCACAAAGAAAGAATTACTTGTATCTAGACAATATGCCATTAACAAGTTTAGACAATATGTCACTGGGTATCTAGTCTTTGTGCATACAAATCATCCTACCATTAGGTGTTTGATGAAAAAATTTGACATTAATGGTATAATTACTAGATGGATTTTATTGTTGCGAGAATTTGATCTCACCATACTTGACAAGCCTAGTAAATATAATTTTTTTGTAGATTTTTTTTTATCAAGGCTAACCAATACTGCAAATGATGAGGTGGTAGATGATAACTTTCTATATTAGAATCTCTTTGCAATATCAGTGGAAACCCCTTGGTTTGCTGACACATTTAGAAATAAGGAGGTTTCCTCAACATTTATCCTAGAGAGAACACAACAAAATCATCGAGAAAAGTGCCACCTACACTTGGATTAAGGGATGCTTGTTTGAGCTTGGGCCTAATTAGATATTTAGAAGATGTGTGAGATATAATGAAATCCATGGCATCCTCTAAGCATGCCATGATGAGCCACATGGAGGTCACTATGCAACAAATAGGACATCTTACAAAATCTTGCAAACTAACTACTATTGGCTTACCCTCCGTAAAGATGTTCAACTCTATGTCTCTCTCTGTCATGAATGCCAAAGGATGGGTGAAAATATCGAAAGATATTAAATTCCATTGAAGCTGTAGGTTTCATTAGAACCTTTTGACAAGTGGGGCTGGGAATTTGTAGGGCCCATTGACCCTCCTTCAAACCAAAAGAAGCACATCTTGGTGTGCATTGTTTACTTGACAAAATGGGTTGAAGTAAAAGCAATACAAATTGCAATAGAAGAAACGGTAGCTCAATTCTTGCATGAAAACACCTTCTCAATGTTTGGTGTCCCAAGAGAAATAGTCATAGACTAAGGACCATAGTTCACCTTAAAGTCTCATTAAATATATCATGTAGTTGAACAAGAGACACCACAAGAAATTTGCTACATACCACCCTTAATCAAATGGACAAGTAGAGGTCACCGACATAGAGTTGGAGAACATCCTCACCAAGACAGTCGAAATGCATAAAAAGGATTGGGAAAATAGACCGATTTAAGTTTTATTGTCATATAACACCACTTGGAAGACCACCATAGGATTCACCCCCCGTGAGTTGGTCTATGGCAAGAAAGTTATGTTCCCAATTGAAGTTGAAATTTCCACACCCGGGACAACTTCTAGCCTAAACCTATACCTCTCATCCACCCAAGGAGAAAGATTGTAGTGGTTGAATGCCTCAGATGAGTACAAACAAAAAGACTTGTTCCACGTGAAGGTGGTTCAACTACCGAGGAAAATATGGCATAATGAGATAATTAGGTCTAGAATTTTCAAGGAAGGGGATTGGGAACTCCTAATCTATGAGTCAATCTTCAAGGATTTCAATGGGAATTTAATAACTAGATGGCTGGGCCCTTACAAGATTGAAATATGCTATGATAATGGCTTAGTAAAAATCACGACAATAGATGAGGAGAGCGTGCCCCTCCTAGTTAATGGTTATAGGCTCAAAATCTACAATAAATCTATGTCCAAAGAAGAATTCACACCCGCAATAAAAAAAATTAGTTGTATGTGGTTCAGAGAAGCAATACTCTCAACACATAACGATGATAATGGGATCTTATAAAAAAGAAAAAAAAACAATAAAATACCCAAATGAAAACCTCACCGAGGCACTTGGGACAAGCATTTGGTGAAAAACCTCCAAGGAGGAAACCCTAGGTCCGTAATAAAAGGTTTCCCCTCATGAAAACCCTAACATGCTTGATGGGGTAGAACACCGATTAAAACTCGATATGGCACCAATGCTCTGACAAAAGAAAAAAAGAAAAAAATTAAGAGAAAACAAAAAAAACCTAATACTTTTTCACTAAGTGTCTTATGATATACATGAGCAACAACCAAATTGAGCATTCTATGACACTTGCAACAAAAAGAGAAAGGATCAACACATCTACCACAAGAGAAACACAAGGAATAAACATACACATGCTCTTACAAAACTAGTTTGCAAGTACCGACATCATCAACATTATCACTATCTTCATTCCCCATTTCCTAGCCTCTTTTTCACACATTCTCCAATTCCTCATATTCATTCTTGACCATGCACCATACAACAAAAAAAATACATCATACATTCTGTTCCCAATACCATTTACAAGTTCCACTACCATTTTTCATCATCACTCGATATCTTACAAACTACTATCTATTACGATTACAAAAAAAACTTTTTCTATAGGTACTATTGTGCAAAATCTGCTACTATTATAGGTTGCAAAAACAATACCTTACCTTATGTTTCAAGGCATCAATATCAATGTTGTCACAACAATACCTTTTGAACAAAATGATAGGTCATACAATGCCTCAAAAACTAAGTAGACATCCCTCAAAACAACATACAACATATGTAGATATATATAGGAAAGATTTGGCTCAACAAAAATAGAGAAATTGTACTTTTTCCCTATTCCACAATCAATACAGCCACAAAGTCAACATCCAAGCATAGCCACAATGCCAACATCATCCAAGCAGCAAAAGTCATCAAATAAGTTCTAGACACCTTCCAAATTAGTCCGCAACATCAAAATATACATACTATGCTCTCCAACAAGACTAGGTGCATTTTGGGCCACTACATGTATTGTAAACCAACTGTGCAAAGTATGTACTTGCAAAAAAAAAAGTTTGCGTCAAGGAGCAGCATGTGCAGGCACAATCAAACAAGTCACAAAAATCTACCTGGATGGTGGGACATCACAAACACAACTTCAACCAAGAAAGTACCAAGGAAGTCAATCATGCAGCCCAAGACACCCAACTTAGATTCATAATGCAACCTACATAATTGCAAGGTTTACATTGCATTGAAGACATTTTCAAGATTTGCATGATTCAAAGACATAACAAAGCAACAAGTTTAATGATCATACCAAAGTCTGATGCACAAACACTTTAACACCTCCATTCATACTTTTGACACTTCTTTCCATCATCTTACCCATCAAACCTATCATTCATGCAAAAAGCCTAGAATCCATGCAACCTTCAAACCTCATGCATAACACTCCATCTTGATAATCCACCCACTACATATTATTCACCCATCCATTTCATAGATTCTCCATCATTACCAACCATCACCATCCATTCCTATGCACTAAAAACACTAAAAACTTAAGACTCTGGATGTAGCTACAAGAGAAACATAAATGCACTGCTACAAGAAGCTACATGAAGCCTCATGATAATAGCTATAGGAAACTGTAACAAGGGAACTTGCTACAGGAAGCTACAAGAGACATCCCACGAGTTCACAATTTAAATTTTTGGAATTTCAAAGGTACATGAGGACTCAAAGCACCATCTTATACATATTCAACCACTTCTTTAGCTAACAACTCAAATTTTTCAACCTATTCAAGCCCCTACAAGATCCCCTGCAGACCTACATGAGGCTATAGGAGGCAAAGAAGCTCATTGTTTTCTCCAACATCCAACATTCATCAAATCATGCATAGAAAAGATTCTAGAACCATTGAATGATTCATCTAAAACATCACAAACATCCATGCAAGCTATGAAGCAAGCTAATGAAGGTACTTCACTCACTCTCTCTTCAATTCATTTCATTCAATTAATCAAATTACAAACCCAAAATATTATCATGGTCACCAAAATTCACCTAATCCCTCAGTGAGGTGGGTCTTGATTTTACAGGTGGGGGTGGGGTGGGGGGCGATGTGGTTGAACTTGAAAATAGATGACAAAAAGGCCATTGAGAAAACTCATAATAAAAAAAGGTGGAAATTGTGAGAAAAGTCACATTAGAAATGCACCAAATTTTGAACTGAAGTAAAGAAAACCTTCTGTTAGTCCCTAAAGTTGCACTTGACTGTGAGAGGGAAAGCTAGGGAATCATTCGTTTGTTGCAAAGCATTTTTGAGGTTTTATGATTTGTTTTTTTGTAGGGTGGTTGAAAACTGGCTCAAGGTTACAACATGACATGAAAATCAAGATCAGAACATATCATATCCCATTGGATGAATAATAGGTAGAGACATAGATGGATTAAACTAATATAAGAAAAAGGAAGATGAAGTCTCCAATTTTTCAACTTCACATGAATTCTTGTCTCAAAATGTCATAAAGAAACAAGACATTCAACTTGATATCAAAACTTGAAAAATTATCTCTACAACAAAATTTTCACTGTATAAATTAACAGTCAAGAATAAAAAAGCATTGCAATCTGAATAATGAATTCAAGCATGAATAAAGAAATAACAGAGTAGAAAAAAAGAGGGTCTAACCATCCATATGCTAACCATCCATATGCCTTTGCTATTAAGTGTCAAATTGAACATAAATGCCTTTTACAATGAGCTTCTCAAAAAGGTCCCCTGGATCTCCAATTTTTCGACCACCACATAGTCTTTCCTCTGTCTATTTAAACTATCTATACAACTTCCAGATCCTATCATCTAGTATAGCCTTAATGACTAGATTTGAATAATATCTATCTACTAAGGTAGTTCACTCAAAAAGAGCTTCTACAATCCCAAAATAGATCACAACTCAACAACTTGATATTGCAAATATTGCCAGCATTTACATTTGACTCTACAAAATAGGAATTTAGTTTGATTTTGTAAAACAGATCAAGGTCTTAGCATTTCACTGGCCAAAAACGAGTAGGATTTGCCATATTTCCTAGAAAACATTTAAATCATGATTGTAGCGAATTTCCATGTTACCTTTAGGATATAATCACATCAGTAGCTTTAGCATTTTTCTATTTGAGCTTTGTGGTAAGCACGACATTGTGCCAATAGAGTCTGAAATTAATCTCCCTGAGTTCTTTGAGCAATGCCCTTTGCTCTTTCTTCTTCTTTTTAAAACCTTGAATCCTTTCTTGCTGGCGAGCATTCCATTATTCTATCTGCGCCTTTTCTTTCTTTAATTGTCTTATGGTTTTCTGAAACTCCTTGATCCTTTCTTTATCAGTTCTAATTTTAACTCTGAATCTTGAGCATTCTTCAAAAGGTGCAGGTTCATTCAAGTTTAAGGCAACTTTGGGTTCTTTTGCTTTAACTTGGTACTTTGAGACTAATCCCGAGCTATGTTCTTCATCAGAACTTGCTGAATCTATAACTTCAGGTACATCTGATATGCGATCCGAGTCTTCAAAGTAATCTCGTTTATCTTCAGGGGTTTCACTGATACCTTTAGCCATCTCTTTAGCTTTTGCTAATCTGGTTGAAGCTCTCGTTACAGGTCCTGTGGGTGGTGAAATCATTCTTTTTCCTTTGCTGACTGGTTTCTTGGGCAATGAAGTTCTTTTTTCCCTTTTCCTGGTACTTGCTTCAGCATTCTCAGAGTTATCTTCTATGACTATGACATTTTCTTCTTTGATTGATGGATTAAACATGTCCTTTGACTTCAGTCTATACTTGTTGGTGACCCTAGTAGAATTCCTTCTAGGTTTCTGTGATACAGACACACTTTTAACCCTTTTCCCTTTGGTTGCAACACCCCTTTTATTGGTTGATGGCGTTTCAAGCTTGACTATAGTTTGAGTATCAAGATCTTTATATGAATCATTTTCCCCTTTAACATCTTCTTCAGAAAACGTTTCAATTTCTGGATCCCACCTAGGTCTTTTACTTCTGCTCCTCCTGGTCACCCTGATATCAGACATCTCCTCTTTCACAGGGGTTTGATCGAAAACATCTTGGCTTTGTGTAACGATCTTTCTCCCTTTGCCTTTCTTCTGCTTATTGGACTGAGTGATAGGGTTTAAAGATTGCGTGAGCCAGCTCCAGGGCTTCTGTAATTCACTCAAAGCATACATGAATAAGGTTTTAATTAAGACTTGATGGAACATGTTGCTTTTAGCATTGGTGGAGAGTGACTGCACTCTCTTTGACATCTTTGACAAGCTTTTGAGCAGAAAATAAGGGAGATTTAAAGGGAAATCACCATTTAAATGCATTAGTATCCTGATGTGGTAGATATAGACCAGTGAGAATCTACCTTCGCAGGTGATACACATGTGGATCACAATAAGAGCCATGTGCCATTCGGGTCGAATCCAGCTACGAGGTATTCCCCTTTCCCAATCCAGATTTTGCTTATCTGGAAGCAAGAATTGGTTTAGAAATTCTGTAACCACATGCTCTTTCTTCCACCACCTTTCTCCTCCAACCACCAACCTGCAAGCCTTTGCAATAGTCTGCTATGTCACTAGCATCAACATCTTACTGATTTCCACTTTGTGACCATCAAAATTCAGAGCGAACTCCATGGAGACCTGCTCATCATAACCCTGAAAAGTGGTAAGGAATTCAAACCACCCAACGTCTCTGAACCTTTGAGCCATCTGAGGATAGGCTTCAAGAAGTTCAACACCCTCTGGTTTTATTCTGACAACCTGTCCGCTCCCCTTTGGCGCCATCAAAACACAATTCTGCAACTAGCACCCTCGGGTTCCAACTTTGCCACCTGCAATTGTTAGTGTATACCGTTCCTTTGAGCGAATACCTGCATTCCTCACTGCAAGCTTGAATTCAACAAAATCGAACATGTATAATATAACGATCATCAAGAAATGAGTGATTTAAAATGAGTCCTGCACGGGTACACAACAATCAGATTATGAAACAGTTGAATTTGCAAATGATTTCCAAGCTTTCATGGATGCATGTGAACTCTCAACCCATGATTCATGTCATCATAATGAAATTTGGATAGCAGACACGTATCAAGGCATGATTATTTGGCGCTATGGGAATAGCCTTATTCCCGTAGTGCTATTAATGACTTAGCAAAATTTGAAAGTTTGAAATTCAAACAGGCATATAAGGAGACACCTCGTTTTAAAAACCGTGCCTTTCAAAATCAAACTTAAATAAACTATCCAAAAACTGTAATGCAAACCATAAGATACTAAAAAAAATAAAATGAAATCAACTGGAAACAGAAAATGAAGTGTGGGTAAGAAGGGTTTAGGATAAGGGTTTCTCACTAAACCAAGACAAAATTAGAGACTAACACCTCCACTGCCTAAAAAAAATCATAACCACAATTTGTTGCATGCAAAAGAACACCAATATGCCAACACACACCAATAAACAATCCAAAATGAGTATGCAGAAGGAGAATTGGTATAAGGGAAGCTATATGCATTAATTTCAAGCTTAGAGATCAAATCACACCTTCTCCAAGGTTGACATTAGCTATAGGAACTATATCAAAGGTTAGTTATAGAGAAAACTCAATAAAATTTCTTTCCTTTGATACCCTCCAATCATTGTGAAAATTCTCATAGTTTTCCCTCAGTTTTCTTTACAAGATTGTGTGTGTCCAAGAATTTTATGGTGTATGTCCAAGACTTTTCTTCACAGGATTGTGAGTTTCTAGACTCTAGAACCCTCCTAAATCATCCAATTATCTATTAATACATCATTTTTTTCATTGAACATTGCTACATGCTATCACCCTAGCTATTGTGCTTCGCTTATAGAGTTACCTACACCAATTTCTTCCACATTCTTGTCCTCAAAGGTGCTAGAATGGGTTGAAATGGGAAACTTGCTCTCCTTAGACCACCATTCACCATTTAAACAAGATATCTCCTACTTACTCAAAGAAAGTTGAGAAGTTGTAGGCTTAGGCTAGGGCATATAAAATTTTTCATGTCCTCAAACCCTACCTACCTAATATTTATGCATTCATTTTGAGTTTTCAATCTAAATAAAACACCCTTTCTCCATGAAATACCATCTTAGCACTCTAAGGGAATAAATTTTTAGCATGGGTCGATACCATTCAAACTCCAAATTCCTCTATTCCAACAGTTACAATCTCAACTACAGCCTGTGTGCATTGTTCATCTATCCTCAGCTCCTATGAAACCATCATGTACCTCTCACTTTGATTTGTTTTCCTCCACATCAGGAACCTAGGGAACCCAAAATCTCTCTACTTTGTATTCTATAGTCTTTTGAGTTAGTACTTGCATACAACCTTTAGGCTACACAGAGTAAACATTCTAAGTGAACTATGGGGGGAGGTTTCAACATGAGGGAGCCTACAAATACTTCTAGGCTGTAAAACAACCTGAGGTGGTTGAGGTCTTCCAACAATTCAATTGCCTAATTTATTTTGATAAACTACAGGGATGCGATGATAGGATAGCTCCTGAATTTGCACATAATTTTTAGAATATCATTGAACCATGTGGATATCAGTGGCCACCCATCTATTCCATTGGTTCAAATCACAATTTTCCATTTTGACAGTTTTTCTACACTTTTTTGGTCTTGAACTTCCGGGGCCATTTTTAGGCCCTAAAAAACGTTTTCTAGGCGCAAAAGTGCCCATTATGTTCTTCAAATGCATAATTTGAGCCAACAAAATGTTTACTTCTCGGCTACACCTTTCCAACAGGCTATCGAATGCGGCAAACAAAGATTGTATGAAAAATTTACTACCCCGCGAAGTTGGCATACCAACTAACCCCTTCGGGGCCCACAAGCCTTTTGGCATTTCATCTCCTAGGGTTATGTTTTTGGATGTTTGGGGTTTCCTCATTGCTTCTTTATGATAAAAAGGCCATTCGGTCTCATTGTAATATTCTCTGGCAGATGGACGTAGCCATCACATCTCTTCTTAGAGATAAGCTACCACCATTCGAGTGAGTTTGTTTCATTCTGCATTTTTACAGTTCAACACATTTCATTTATTAATAGAAGTCAAGTTTCATTGTATCTCTGTGTTTTTGTTACAAATCAATATTCATTTCGATCCATTTATAAATCTGGATTAGTGGTATTAGAGCAGTCTGTTCTTCATTTGTTTCTCTATGCATGTCCCCAACAAGGTCAGGGTATAAGGAGTTGGGACTCGAACTATTTGAGCATTTGCAGGACCGCCCTTTCCGACCCCGATGACCTCCCATGACGAGAGAAAAGAGAGACGATGGAGCATGAGATCATTTTAAACTATTTATCAAGGAATCCCGCACATGACAAAGGAACAAGATGATGGATAATTTTTCCCAGATCCTTTGAGGACTGCCAACAACCAATGCATCTTCGTCAAGCAACCACTTTGGAGGTGCTTCCCCCTTCAAGGTAAAAGTTAGTTTTGATTTCTTGTATTCGAAGGTCAGATAGATGCAGATTACCTAGATAAATGGTTGAATTTGCTTAAAGGGTATTTTTCTGCCCATTATTTTTCCGATAGAGAAAAGGTCACCTTTGTGCTCCTTAAGGCTGTCCCCCATGTCAAGAATTGGTGGGATACTTTCTTTGAGAAAAAAGCCACAGATGAATCCACATTGTTTGTAGTCATATCTACTTGGGGTTCTCTTAGGGATGCTATTAAGGAACAATATTACCTTGTTGGAAGCTACGATGACCAATATACAAAGTGGACCACGCTGCGACAAGAAAGGGACCAAACAGTGCCAAAGTTCACAAATGTCTTCCATACCTTGTGCATCAAGCTAGGTATAAAAGAATCTGAATGACACGTCAATGTGTACTTCTCAGATAGACCTTTCCAATGGGCTATCAAGCGTGCCAAACGAAGATTGTATGCGAAATTTATGACCCCGGGAAGTTGGAATACCAACTAACCCCATCGAGGCCCACAAGCCTTTTGGCGTTTCATCTCCCAGGGTTAGGTTTTTGGATGTCTAGGGTTTCCTCATTGCTTCTTTATGATAAAAATGCTTTTCTGCCTCATTGTAATGCACACTAGAGAATGCACATAACCGTTGCATCTATTCTTAGAGACAAGATACCACCATTCGAGCAAGTTTGTTTCATTCTGCATTTTTATAGTTCAACACATTTCATTTATTAATAGAATTCAAGTTTCACTATATCTCTGTGTTTTTGTTATAAATTTGTATTTCATTTCATTCCATTTATAAATCCGGATCAATCATAGGTCAAGAGTACATCATAGTAGTGAGAGGATTGAAAATGTAGGTGAATGAAGCCATCATAAGCAGAGTTTTAGGACTTCCCATGTTTTACTTTGGGATAAAGAAAGCCAACCTACAATTGATGCTGAGAAACTATTTTTCCTAAGTTATGAAGAAGTCGAGGAAACCAAGAATGGGGTTAAAAGAGAGAGTATTCTAGACCCATGGGATGAAGTAGCATACCACCTATTAAAGTACATCACTTGTGAAGGAAGGTTGAGTATGCTAAAGACATACCATTTTAGGTTCTTGCATTAGCTCATGAATTTGTTTCATCAAAGACCTAAGGAAAATTTGGGCATTGCTTATTTACTACTACAATATTTAAGAGAAATGAGTTCAAAGGTTAAGAAAGGTAAAGACGAGGCCTTGACCCACCATGGCTTCATCAATTTGCTAGTATGTGATGCTCTAGAAAGATAAGTTGTTAGAGTACTTTGGGAATAATTTATAACCATGGATAGACATAAATTCCTAGCTTCCTAGCAATCTGTCTAGGAACCTAGTCCATAAAGAGATGTAAGGGGGGAAAAGAAAACTAGGAAGGAAGAGGCCTCCAAAATAAAACAAGCTCAGAAAAAGATGAAGGTGGAAGATGCAGCCAAATAAAAAACCACCACCTTAATCAACTTGCGGACACTAGAAATCACCCCTTTGAAAATCAAAGAAAATAACCCAACTTTAGGGAAAAGTGGAAATTCATTTAGGAGGGAAAGAACAAAATCTCAAACAACCCCTAATATGATCACACCTATATCCTCCACCTCAGTGTTATTGGAGGACACTCCTAGCCCTACTAGGATCCCATCAAGGGCACAAGAGGAGGAGAAGGCAACACCACCACCTACATATACTATGATGCAACTCACCTTGAATGAGCTAGAGGCAACAAGGGCTAAAGCCCTCAAATGGAAGAGCCTAGAAGAGACCAAGATTAGTAAGAAAGAGCAAGTATAGAGAAGTGCAAATTATTTGTATTAACAACTTTATAACTTGTAGGGAAAAGTCCAAATCATGAGAATGGAGGGAATCAACAACAAGAGATAGCTTGGGGTAGAAACAAGGCCTTGAAGGAGGAGCTGGCCAAAACCAAAAAATAATTGGTTGGTCAAACTGAGAGAGTGGAGGCAATTGAGGCATCCATCTATAAGATGGCCTAGATAGTAGAAGAAATGATGAATTGTAGACAACCAAAAAACGTTTACAGTCTCTTCCTTAAATAACAATGGTATACATTTCAGATGTATAGACTATTATAGCAGGTTCCCTTCAAAGTAGACAACCCCATAGAATTTATTGATGCATGCCAAGAGGGAAGTGAGGAATAAAGAGCACAATTGTGTGAATTCTACTCGCACAACCTTGTCTTGTCACACCCTTACAAATTTAAACCAAATCCCTATGTAGGGGAAGTCAAGTTGAGAGCTCTGTCTTCTTGGGTCTACCATGAGGAATTGAGGGAAATTGAGCTATAGAGGAAGAACTAAACAACCCCCTGTGTATTAAAATTGATATTAACAAACCATAAGAGCTCATCACTAACCATCAAACCCTCACATCTGATTTAGAGCTTGCTCCTGTCTTAGAGGAGAAGCAAAGAAGGGAAATTGCCCACTTTGAGGGCACCATTATACTTTTAGGATAAGATACAACTTAGACATGCCAAAAAGTATGGCAGTCATTTCCACATGGTCTCGAGAAGGCTGAGCCTCACTCACCTAGTAACTTGAAAGCTGCCTTGTTTAGGGCCCAATTATGCAAGGATTCACTAAGGAAGCTTAAGTTAAAATGGACTGGGTTGAGATTGAAATTACCTCTTCTTCTACACCCTTCACCACCAATAATACTATATGAGGATAAAGAAAGCGAAGAGTGGAAGGAAGTAGAGAAAGATGTTGGATACTATGGTAAGGGTGCCATAACCCAATACTTGGCATGTGATTTGAGGCAGATTTGCAAAGATCGACAAAAGTAGGTCCAGAAAAGAGGATAACAACAACAACTACATCACCATTTTTTTTGCACAAGGCTGTGCAAATGTCTAAACTATGGAGTGATAATGGGCCTCTCAATTATAGTATAAAAAAGTCCATTTTTGAGACATTTTGACCATATCTGTACTCTATAAGCCTCTCTTGATCATGATTAATATAATTATGAGGGTTTTGCGTAATTGATTGATTTTGAAACAAGTTGAATGATTGAGTATGTGTTGTGTCCTATTTTACCTCTCATTTTTTTGATTTTATGAATGTCTAAAGTTACACTAACCCATGCTCCAAGCAAGTCGAATCAAGAGTGGGTTCTACTTCAACATTGCATGAGAAGAAAGGGGGATTGTGTCCCCTCATCCACCTCCAAAGGGATTTCCAAGACTTCAATCACTCAAGGCACCAAATCTATCATGATCCAATTTGAATTGCTGACTAAGAGAAGGCATTCTAGGAAGGGATTTGATCCCTATAGCATAGGTTCTTGATTATAGGGATCCTATAGACACAAGCCCTTCAATAAAGTATTGATTGAAGGGTTGATTGATGTACTATTTTAGTATAAGTAAGAGCTAGGGGCTAGCCATAAGGACTTAGTCATTTTCTTATTGAGCATTAGGAACTCTCATAGAGCTAAATAATTCAAACTCCTTTGAGATGTATTGTTCTTATGAACGAGTATGCCAATGCAGATTGTGTACTTCTAGATTTCTTGTCTTTGGTATTCCTTTAGGTTCCCCGTAGAAGATTTGAGTAGGGCCCACTCAAAGTTGAACAAGGAACATTTGTATTTCTATTGTTTTCCTTTCCTTTTAGTTATATTTATCTCATCTTTCTTACATTTCATGTTATGCATGAATTTATGCATTTAGTCTTTGTTTCATGTACAAGATTCCAACATGGTATTTCAAGTAGTTTCAATATATTTTATCATTGTTAAGGAGGCTCTATTAACCTTGTATATATTCATATTTATAGTAGGTTACTTATATAATATAAGTGGAATTTAAGAGCCAGGTAGAGTAGATATGGCTACATCATATATGAACCGAGGGATCAATTTTTTTTTATCATGCCTTAATTCAACTTTGCAATAGGTTAATTTGTTGTAGGGTTTACTTTGTTTTCAATAGATTAACTTAGAAATATTCAATTATGTTTTCAATAAGTTTATTTTTGTACTTTGGATGAACAACCTAAACTTGGCTCACCTGGATTTGTAGCCTTTCATTCTAGCTTTCCTTACTGTCAAGATAAGCAGGATTGGTCCCTTGGTTCACATGATTTTTTCAATTCTATTTTGCAATATTCTTCCAGTTAAATTGCAGCTTTCTTTCAGTTGAATTGTAGCTTTCCTTCAAGTATTTTTGAAATGATTATCAATCCTTTCCTTTGCTAAATAACCCTTGTAGTCCTAGGATGAACATGTCTCCTTCTTAGATGGGTGAAAGAATGAATTTTTCACATATAGTGCACAATACTTAAGTTTGCATGAACCTCAGGTTGACAATCTAAAGTAGGTAGCTAAGGAAGTTCAACATTGTTGTTGCAATTATTTGGCTTATCACCTAGGTACCCATGTGAGCCTTGAATGAATAATGGAATTGATGATTTAATGAGCCTCTAAATATGATATCCTAT
This sequence comes from Picea mariana, assembly GCA_032191745.1. Taxonomy (NCBI): domain Eukaryota; kingdom Viridiplantae; phylum Streptophyta; class Pinopsida; order Pinales; family Pinaceae; genus Picea; species Picea mariana. The sequence goes on along the minus strand of JASDQU010099713.1, from coordinate 711,223 downwards.
ATGGTTTTCATGTTTCCCTTCTATACATACCTTCCTAACCCCATTGAAGTACTTCTTCCATAGGATTTTTTTCCACCAATCCACCCTTCCCATGATCAACCTCCAAAATAGTTCCCCCCTAGCACAATATTTAAAAGCACAAGGTCTCTAATTCTCATTCCTCCTCTATGTTTAGGATCTCTAACCACTGACCAACTTACAATATGTTTTTGTTTTTTGTTTTTTGTGTGTTAGACTTCCCTCCCTGCCACAAAAACTTCCCGATTTCTTGCACTATCTTTTGCATAATCCCAATAGGTGCTAGCATTATTGAGCATTGAAAAACTGGGAGAGCAGTGAGAACTAGTTAAATTAGGATGATGCATCCAAATGGCTTTAGCCATTGTGATCCCCACCGATGGAATTTGTTTTTAATTTTTTCCAAGATGCTTTGCTAGGATTGAGTTGAGGGGTTGATAAGAGAAAGTGACATACCTAAATACTTGAGCGAGCTTGGACCATTTCTCCATATAGGGGAACTATAGAATCCTAGAAATGTTTTGGATAAGCTAATTGCTTTCATTCCACCCAAATATTTGACTTTTTTGCTTGTTTATTTTCCCTCCTGAAGCACATATGAAAGTGTCCAAGACTTTCTTGAATTGGGATACAATAATGGTGAATGCACCTCCTAGAAAATGGTGTCATCAACAAATTGAGAGTGATTAATATTATTTACCCCTCTTACAATTTTTATTCCTAGAATATTTCCAATTGACCTTTTATGCTCCAATTTTCTAGTTGAGGGATTGTTCCATTAGGATGTAGAGTAAGGGGGAGAGAGGACAACCTTGCCTTAGCCCCCTGCTTATTTGAAAAAATGCTTCAAGTCTTCCATTAACCAATGGAGCTATCCATGGTGTACTTATGCAAGATACAATCCACCTACTTACATAAAGGTAAGGAACAAATTTATGCATGACATAAAAAAGAAAAGAATGTCTTACCCCATCGAAGGAATTTTCCATGCCTCATTCCTTGTTGGATTTACTGGAATGGATGGCCACTTGAACCATGATGATGCTGTCTACAATTTGTCTTTTTTTAATGAAACCCCCTTGATTCTATCAGATGAGTTTTAGGAGCACCTTCCTTAACCTGTTTTCCATAATCTTCGTCATGATTTTATAACAAGCATTACACAACGATGGAATCTGGAGGAGGAAGACAGATTTGCTTACTTTGGGATAAGGGCCAGGAAGGAAGAATTGGTACTGCCTCCTAGTTTGAAGGATTTCTGAATGTATTACAACATATGTTTCAAATTTTGTTGAATTAAGTTCCAATAGGCTCTGTAAAAGTGTATGGTAAATCCATCTGGTCCTAGTGCCTTATCTAGTTCAAGGCTCCAAATTGCATTGAAGACTCAAGTTCATATATCATCTTTAGTATTTATACGTTCTCTTTAGGGGTTAGGAGGGTGGGGATATTGCTGGGAGTGCCTACCGTTACCTCTAGATATGCTCCATCCTACTCAGTATATTATGATTCAAAATAATTCTTAGTTGCTAATTTAATTCCTCGAAGTTATTCCACCTTTCTTCCATCTTCTAGAGTGATCTCTTGGATATTTTTTCTCCACATTCTTGCTTTGGATTGGCAGTGAAAAAAGGTTGTAATTTTGATCTCCACATCCTTGCTTTAATAAATAATTTATTTTTATTTTCTAAAATAGATATTTTATAATTATATATATTTTTAAGTTAAAAACTAAGATGCAAGCAACGCTTATTATATTTTATTTATATTTATTACTTCTCTTTCTCATTTCATCTTTTTATTTTCTCATTTCGTCCTTTCATTTCTCATTGCATATTCTAATATTTCTATAATTTGGTACTCCTCTTTCTCATTTCCTCTTGAAAGTAAAAGTGCCAATATATTATACATTAGCTAAGTAATCTTTGATGTTAAAGTACATAAACTTAATTCCATAACTTGCTTCGCACTAAAATAAATTAATCATAAAAAAAATAATCATAACTTGCTTCGCATCAAAATAAATTAGTCAAGGGAAGTTTTCCTTTGATCACTTACATAAAGTTAATTCCATAACTTGCTTCACACCAAAAGAAATTAATCAAGGGATGTTTCCCTTTGATCACTACAACATAGACATGTTAAATCAATTTCTATCCATTAATATCAAAATGCAAAGCATTAGTGCTATTCACATGCACACAATTGCATTATGTTTTCACAATTATTAGTCCCTACCTTTTAGGTTGCAGGGACTATATATAAATTGATCTACTACAATTTTGTCTCTTGTGCACATTAATCAATGGAGTTATTTAGATTTTGTTCTAAGTTTTCTTTCAAAAATATACAAGCCACTTTATATCCTTTAATCAATAACTTTACTTGTTATTTGGCCTTTTTTCAAGGTAAGCATATTTTTAATAGGATTGATTTTCATAGTGTTCTAAGTTTTCCATTGCATATATGTGTCACCGTCACTGCCTTTTTGTTTTCCTCAGAAAAAAGCGTAAATTTATTCATCCGTAGAGATAAATTTACATTCTGTAGGTGCCACAACACATCACATCTAAACAATACATTCTATAGGTACCACAACACATCGCATCCAAAAAATAGGATGATCAGATCAAAACTTTCCTTCAGAAAATGCAACTGAAAGAAACAGTTCATCTATCTGCTAATATTTTATATCTAAACATAAACCAAAGAAACATATATCCGACTAATCCACCATGCTCACAAAGTTTGGATCATCATATATTTAAAGCAAGGAAACCGTCTTGTAGTGAGCATGAGAAACTCACACCATATCATCAAAAGAAAGACTAAGAGGAACACAAAATCACTGCTGAGATGAGTCAAGAAGGAGACTCACAGAGAACTGGTAGCAAACTCGAGCTAATTTCCTTGAAGAGGCATACCATCCAGAAAAGACTGAAGAATGAACTCATAAGACTCATGTCTTTGCGATTATGAAATAATCATATGACCAAAATGAATCAAAATACCATCTTTTGAAAGAGAATCGACATCAATATTCTTTTCTCTGTAAACATGTTTGTAAACAAGTAGTGGTGACATAATTATATTATGGCATTTTTGAGTTTTCTGGGACCCATTGATTGTTGTCATTGATGTCAACCCTAGTCATTGGTTTTGGACCAGATTGATGAAGGTATTTGGACATGAAGGACAATGCACATGCAGAAACAACACCCATGGATGGATAATATACATCATGTTGTTTCCAGTGGTATGTGGCACATCACATGGATACTTATGGTTGAGGAGAAATGAATTTTTGAAGATTACGAAGTGAATTGAAGAAGGAACTACATGTAGGCCCTGAAGATAATTAAAGAAAAGAATTACAAAATAAGAAAGTGTCAGGTCGGCCCTAATGTTAAAAGGAAGTGACATAAATGGTATAAATAAATACCATTATACATTCATTTGATACACAAGTCGAATTTCAGAGGAAACCATAAGTAAATAAGGCCGAATTTCAAGGGAGGATGAAGTCTCTTGGTGATGTGTTCTAAGGTATGTTATTTACAGGTTATCTTACCATTTTCGCTATAAATTTTTTTCTAGAACGATTCAGATGGTTCAATTGCTATGGTATTAAGAAGACATTTCAAGGTACATGTGGTAAAATTTTTAGCTCTTGATTCACTATAATTATGGAGATACACTCTGTGGAAGATAGGGTTTTTGATCAGTCCTGAAGCTAGTAAATAAACATGTGTTCCGAGTAAAACAATCATAACTTCTTCATAGAGAATCCAAATGAATTGGGACCAATTTCATTGGAAAGCGTATAGAATGTAATTTTTTGTGTGTGAGTTTCAGAATCTGATGTTAAAAATTGAGCGCGGGACATTCTTTACAAGTTCGCTCTCCTGAATAAACCATAATTGAATAAAGTCTACCATTCTTTCTATAACTTCTTTCAGGGAAGGATTCAAGGAGTGAAAATTGGAGGAGTTTCAGAGAATACATTGAGTAATATTATCTATAGTATCATAGTGTTCCAATAATTGAATAATTACAGAAGTTGAAGAAGTCTCAGGAAGCATTATTAGGATTTATGTGATGGTTGGTTGATGGTGATGATTTAATAAAAAGTTTTATTATCTCTCATAGATTATTAGGTGGAAGGAAGGGGCAAGGATGGATAGGTCAACCCTCTCTTGATATTGGAGGATTGTATCTTCCTCTTGGAGGTTTATCCCTCCCTTTATATTTGGAAGCTGTAGCTACCGTTGGAAGTCATTACTTCCCTTGAACAATAACTATTGATTGTTTCTCATATATTGTGCATGGTGTATTGTGGTGTATTGGTGTAACTCTTATACTATTTTTCATTGCTCATTGAATATAATTGAATGGTTTAAGTATAAGTTGAAAAAAGTTTCTAAATTGTACTTGATACTGATTCACCCCCCTCTCAGTATCAACAATTGGTATGAGAGTGGGTTACCTTCAGTACAGTTTAACCACTGGAAGGAAGATCCCAAGAAGAAATGGAAGACGAAATTCCAAATGGGATTCCACCATTTGATGGAAGAAATTTTGAATACTGGAGTATTAGAATGGAAACTTATTTGAAACCTCTTGGGGAAGATTTTTGGTTCTCAGTTACTTCAGGATACAATGCTTTGAAGAAACCAAAGAATGCAGCTCAGAAGGAAGCAAAAATGAACAACAAATTGGCAATAGATACCATCCTGGATGGATTGAAAGATTCAGTGAAATCCAAGGTGGGATTGTGTGCATCATCAAAAGAGCTTTGGGACAAGCTACAAGACCTTTATGCAAGGGAAGAAGAAGAAGAAGAAGAAGTTGAAGCAAATTACAACATCTCAGATTTCAAAGAAGCAAACAGAGGTCAGTTCTTTTGCTTCAATTGTGAAGGAGTAGGACATGTTGAATTTGAATGTCCTCATCCAAGGATTGAAATAAATGACACTAAAGAAGAAAATTCCAATGAAGAAGAAGAAAATCATGAAGCAAAAATTATTCAACAAGAAGATGAGAATCTTAAAAAATTGAAGCACGTTGAGATTGAAAATAGCAAGCTCAAAGACATGCATAGAAAACTAAGAAGTGAATTGGGTAGTTGTGAAAAGACAGTTGTAATCTTGAAGAAACAATTAGAAGACTTTGAGAAACTAAGAGAAGAAAACATTTCCTTGAAAACTCTACTCGAAGAAGAAAGAAGAATAGGAGAAGTAAGGAATGTCCAAATGATGAAGAAAGAAGAAGATTGTGAGAAACTTGAACAAGAAGTTGTCTCATTGAGGAAGAGCTTAAGAAACTCTAAAGTGCCAAAAGACGTAACACATCTTGGAGGCATGGGTGAAACTTCATACAAAGAAGATGAAAATACTAACAAGAAGGTTGAAGAAAGATCTACATAGACAGTTGATGAGAAGTGGACTAGGATACCAGAAAGAAGGAATGATTACAAAAGAGATGAATATCCAAGAAGACCTCCTACCTTCATGAATCAAAGAAGCTTCAATCAGTATGAAGGAAACTACAAAAGAGTAGATCATGAACCTAGATGGACTACATCACAAAGAAGGCCACTTACTCCAAGGTATCAAATTTTCTTTCTTGGTCATTGTTATACTTGCAAAAATTTTGGACATAAGGCAATTATTTGTAGAATCAATGAAAGGAACAAATATGCAAGAAACATTAATGGTGTAAATAAAAGATATGGAAATAATCGTGGATTTTTCAACAGAAGTTATAATTCATTTTCCCCATTGATGGACAAAAATATTGTATGCTACAAATCTAATTATCTTGGTCACAAAGCACGAGATTGCAAATATATGAATGAAGCTGTCCCTATGCCAACCACAGTATGGATCAGGAAAGAGATTCCAAACAATGAATATTGTTGAATAGCATTAACCGCTGAAGAATGTAAAGAATAAGATGAATGGTACATAGACAATGGATGTTCTTCACACATGGCCGGGGATCAATACAAATTCATTAGCTTGAAGAGAAAGGGTGACAATGTTGCATTTGGAGATGACTCATCTGTTGGCATATTTATTATGGGCAGACATAAGGCAGAGTATTTGTTGGTCATTGATGGCAAGCTCAACCTGACGATGATGAACAAGAGAAAGTGGCAAGACCAACAATGCAACGATGATCGCATGGAAAGATCATAAGCGTAAACTCCAGGAGTCAAGGAAGCAACTCACGACAGAAAATCACGAAATGTGAAACCACGACTTAATCTCCATTTCGGAGTTTCGGATACCGGGAGTTGGAGGTGTCAAGGAAACTCACGACAAGAATGATGAAATTGCGAAATGCGAAAGATCAGAGCATGTCAAAGACTCCATTTCGGAGTTTCGTAGACCGAGAAATCAAAGATCAAAGGAACTTTAACCTTTGAAGTAGTGAACCTCGAAATCCCGAAACAAACACATCAACAAACCACATCCGCTAAGGACACGTGGCACAATCAGGCAATGACAAGTGTCAAGCTGATTCAACATTTCAGGCACATGTAAGTCACGAATCAGAGTGACACGTGGCAACTATTCGACACGTGTCAATCCACGTGTGACATCAGCAGGTTTATGTCACATCAGAACTTTCTATTTCGGTGTTTTACATAGCAAGCAAAAACTCCACCATCACGAAGTCTCGAACTCTGATATGTCGAAAGGGACTATTGTGAGTCTCGAAAAAATGAAAGGAAAAACTCCAAAATCCCGTCAACCGTCCATCTCAGTGGGTTATGTGAATCGTCCGATCACTTCGGAGATTTTGTGATCATGAATTTTATAATGTTGGAGTCACGATGACTCAAAGGGAAAAACGCCGAAATCCCGTCAGCCGTTCGATTAAGAAAAGAAGGGATAATATTATGAAGTTTTGTGGACCGTTGATCTGGCTCCATTTCGGGGATTGTGACTTGGAGTGTCAAGACACTTCTTCACAGAAATGCCGAAATGCCGAAATGCGAAAAACACCTTTTGGTGTAGGCTGTGGTCACCGTCAGTGGTCTTGTGAGAGGGAGGAGCTAGCACCAAGCTAAGCTCCTTTTCGGCGATCGTAACATGAAGAGTCAATAACCTTCACCACAGGAATGTCGAAATGCTGAAAAGCGAAATGGCGAAATCAACGCGAGACTCTATGCTTGTAATCCAACGGTGTTGGATACTTGGAAATTTGATTGAAGGGCTACTGTTGCTCTTCATGATTAATTGTTCAGTTACGATTCATTTAGTAGAACCAAATCATGGTTCTTGGATGGTTGGCGTTTCAGTTGTTGAAGTGTTGTTCTAGGGATTTGAGGGGTAACCGAAGGGGTTGTAGAATATAAAAAGAAACACGCAGTGACTGTGTGAGGTTGGTCGTTTTGAATGAAAAATGAGTTGAACTATAAGAAAGAGAAAATTACAGTATGTGCAGTGTGAGACTGACAGTATGCATAGTGTGAGATAAAACTCAGAGATGAGTAATAGATGAGAAATAGACAGAAGCAAGAGCAGAATTGCAGAACAACTTGAAGCAGAGCATAATTGCAGAACAGACAGAGGAAGAGAAGAATTGCAGAACAATTAGAAGCAGACCAGATTTACAGAACAGAGAAGAAGTGGTAAGAATCGATTTATCTGTGTTGTTGGTTATTCAATCATTTATTTATAATCAAGGAGGTAGGGTGGTGCTAAGGAGGACTATGGTCCTCTAATATTCGAGTTGGTGCTTGAATATTGGAAGTTGTAGCTTCCATCTAGTGATGGATAGAAAACAGGGTGGCAGGGTGGTGCTTGGGAAAACACAGAGTTTTCTATATGCAAGTTGGTGCTTGTATAAGTGGAAGTAGGTGCTTCCATCTAGTTGGTGCTGGAACACTCAGGGAGTTGGTGCTTCCTTCTAGTGGGTGCTAGAGAAACCAGAGAGTTGGTGCTCTCAAACAAGTTGGTGCCATTATAAGTGGAATTAGGTGCTTCCATCCAGTTGGTGCTGGAACACTCAGGGAGTTGGTGCTTCCTTCTAGTCGGTGCTAGAGAAACTAGAGTGTTGGTGCTCTCAACAAGTTGGAGCTTGTAAAACATAGGTAGTAGCCTCACTTTGAGTTGGTGCTCAAACATAGATGATGTACAAAACTTCAAAGACTGCCTGTCATTTCGAAGAAGAAGAGGTTTTCTCCCTTTATGGGTTTCTTCGTGAAAATCTGTCTCTGTGTATATCTTAGTGTGATTGATGCGCATTACTTATGTTGTTCATATTATGTATAATATTTATGGTCACTTGATGAAAGATTAAAAATGGCTTAATGGACTTAATATTGTTTAAGCACAGTAACAACTGATTCACCCCCCC
>JASDQU010099713.1:668463-702735 GCA_032191745.1 Picea mariana | reverse complement strand
TATGCTTATGGCTATGGGAGATCTTGATGATGAGCACACAAGAGGTGAAATGGATGATGAAGAAGCTGTGGTAGATATGGAAGGTGAATTAATCAGTGCTTTGGAAGAAATTGACAGACTCAGATGTAAGAAGAGAAAACAAAAACAGTCGTTGATACAGTTCGAGAAAGACAGTAAACAACCTAATGAAGACTTTGCCCTGCTAAAAGTGGAATTAGAAGAGGCAAAGAAAATCGAGGATATTATGAAACAACAGTTATCAGAGAAGAAAGCAAGGTGTGAAGCCTTAGAAGAAGAAATAGTGAAAACTAGGAAAGAGTTGGAGAAGTTTCAAGCCTTGTATCATTAGAATCTGTCAAGTATCAAAGCCTCAGAAGGAGTAGCCACCATTGTGAATCAACAAAGGAATCCAAAGCTGAAAACTGGGTTGGGTTATGAAGAGGGATCAAGTAGTGGTCAGCCAAGAAACAAAGAACCCATCAAGTTTGTCAAATCTACAATCAATGACAACAACAAACCTGTAGAAACAAAGGAAGACAATCAGCCACCCAGGAGGAGTAAAGAAAAAGGTGCCAGGACTGAATCTGTAGAAAAAAGAAATAATGCACTCCCTGCTCAAGGAAATCATCAGCATGGAAGAAATCGACCTGCTCAAAGAAGACAACCATTTTCTAGGTGCCAAGGATTTTTCTATGGATATTGTTTTTTCTGTTCTAACTTTGGTCACAAAGTTGTAAACTGTTCTTTAAAATTTAGATATGAGCAAGCAAGGCATTCAAGGTATAGATATCTGCCACAACAATGAATGAGACACCCAAGTAAAAAACCTCCACAGATTGCAAATCACTTGATGGATGGGAAAAGGACACAGGTTAAGGATAACAATCGTTATGACTCTTTAAACAACGAACCAGAATGTTACATCTGTCATAACTATGGACATAAAGCTATTGATTGTCGCTTAAAGAACTATGAATTAGATTTGAATTCCTCTGCTGAAAATGCCAAGGTTTGGAAGAAGAAAGAAAGTGATAAGCGTGGATTAGTGTTTTCGGCTCAAAGACAAAAGAACTCCTGAAATATAGATAGTAGATGTTCCAAGCACATGACTAGAAAGAAGGATAGGCTTCTGCTTATAAGTAAAATCAAAACAGGAAATGTGATCCTTGAAAATGATGAATCAGGTAAAAACAAGGATAAAGGGATGGTGAGTTTAAGTAATGGAAAAGGAGATTCTCAGGATGATCTTCCTATAGATGGGATGAAATATAATTTGCTCAATGTAAGTCAAATGTGTGACAGAGAATGTAAAGAGGTGGTCCTTTCCAAAGACGGTAAGATAAAGTCTGTAAACTCAGGACAAGTGGTGGCTAAAAGCATAAGGACAAACAATAATGTTGATGTTGAATCCTCCCCTGCAAGTAAAGAAGAAGATTCAGATACAACAAAAGAATGTTTAGTTAGAATTTATCCCATGAAAGAAGCAGAAGAAGAATCATGTCATAAGATGCAAGAAAAAGTTTTGAAGGATGAGAAATCAAACACCCAAAGCAAGTTCTTGAACAACTCCATGACCCTGGATAAGCTCTTGGATAGTCAGAGATCACCAACTGACAAATCTAGTGTTGGATACAACAAGGAAAAAATTAGTACTCCTAAGAAACCTGATACAGGTCCTTCATTTGTGAGAAAGAAAAGCAGGTATGAGAGTGGTTGTAGCGGTTTTTTCTTGTGATTGAATATGGTCATAAAAGCCTTGGATTGTAGGGATCATGGAAGAAAAATGAAATTGCAGTAATAAAGATCGATGACAATCAATGGGGAGATCCAAGGGTTATTTAAGAAGTACAAGCTACAATTGCGCAGTGTTCAAGAAGGACAACGACATTCGCAGCAACAACATTCTGATGTACAAAATTATATACATGACATTCTGTAGAGATAACAAGAGGATCAGGGAAAACCAACCTTTTAGAAACAAAGGAGGAGAACAATCAGAAGCAGAGAGAGAACAGTGACAGGGGGAATCATCCAATTATGAAAAGAAAAGTTTGATGAAGGAGTCCCAGTAAGAGAGGTGAGAAATATTGAGTCTGCTACAAAGGACACAGTTGAAGATGAAGATGAACAAGTCCAAGAATTAGAAGGAGAAGACTCTGGCTTAGATACAAATACTCAGGATGACATAAATCAACAGAAAGAAACAAACTCACCTCTCATAACTGTTAGAAAGAATCATCCTAAAAATCAGATAATTGGAGATATAAATAAAGGAGTTCAGACAAGAAGGAAATTGATTAAAGACTCAGAACAATCTCATGTTGCTTTTTTTTATTATCTATGACTGAACCTAAAAATTTTGATGAAGCTAGCCAACATGATGATTGGATTAGAGCTATGAATGAAGAGCTTGATCAGATTGAGAAGAACAATACTTGGGAGCTTGTCCCTAGACCTAAAGATAAAAATGTAATAGGTTCCAAATGGGTGTTCAAGAATAAAATGAATGAAAAAGGACAAGTTGTTAGAAATAAAGCCAGATTGGTCTGTAAAGGGTATGCACAAGTTGAAGGTTAGGACTTTGATGAAACTTTTGCACCAGTGGCAAGATTGGAGGCCATCAGAATGTTCCTTTCATATTCATGTCATAAGAACTTTAAAGTGTATCAGATGGATGTTAAGCCAACTTTTCTTGATGGAGATCTAGAGGAAGAAGTATATATGGAGCAACCTGAAGGATTCTCATTGACAGATAATCCTAATTATGTTTGCAGGCTGAAGAAGGCCTTATATGGACTGAAACAAACACCATGAGCTTGGTATTATAGACTGGACAAATTTTTACAAGACAAAGGGTTCAAGAAAGGTACTGTTGACATCAATCTCTACATTAAGTTTGAAGGTGATAATTTACTAGTTGTTTTGGTTTATGTAGATGATATTATTTTTGGTTGTACTAATGAATCATCTGTCCAGTGGTTTGCTAACTCTATGCAAATAGAGTTTGAGATGTCCATGATAGGAGAACTGTCATATTTTCTTGGTTTACAAGTAAATCAGAGTTCTGCAGGAATATTTATCTCTCAAGAAAAATATTTGAAAGAGATGTTGAAGAAATTTCAGATGGAGGATTCCTCTCCTATTAGTACACCTATGGTGGTTGGTTGCAAGCTCAATAAAAATGATATGTCACCCGATGTTGATCAAAGGACATACCGATCAATGATAGGCAGTCTTCTGTACATCACAACTTCTTGTCCTGATATAATGCAAGCTGTTGGAATGGTAGGTCTCTATCAGTCTGCTCCTAAACAAATTCATCTAGTAGCGGTAACAAGGATATTCAAGTACTTGAAGGTCACAATGAATTACGGTCTGTGGTATTCCAGAAATCAGAACTTTCAGTTAACTACTTATTCAGATGCCGATTGGGAAAACTATGTTGATGAGAGAAAAATCACCAGTGGAGGAGAATTCTTCCTGGGTGACTCATTAGTAGCATGGCTTAGTAAAAAACAAGGATCCATTTCATTATCAACTACAGAGGCAGAATACATTGCTGTTGCTACTTGCTGCACACAAATTTTATGGATGATACAAACTCTTGCAGGTTTGAAGGTAACTTACACTGATCCCATTCCACTTCACTGTGATAACACCAGTGCCATCAGTCTCTCTAAGAATCCTGTACTTCATTCAAAATCTAAGCACATACCAATAAAATACTATTTTCTCAGAGAACAAGTTACAAACATAATTGTTCAAGTGAATTATATTCCTTCCACGAAACATATAGCTGATATCTTTACTAAACCGTTAGCAGCGACCCCTTTTGGATATCTTCGTCAAAAGTTGGGGGTTAAAACTTCTTTTGTCTAATCTGTTCACCTAAAAAGGGGGAGTACTTATTTGAATATCTGTTGTATTTCTAAGTTGCTCATAGCTGACAGGGGGAGTATGTACTGCAACAACTCAGGGGGAGCGTGTTACTTCTTTGACATTGATGTCAAAGGGGGAGAAAGTGTAATGGTAAGGATGCTATGAGTAGTGTCTTCAAGGTTGCCATCAAGGCCAAAGGGGGAGATTGTTGGAATATTTATTACGGGCAGACAGAAGACAGAGTATTTGTTTGTCATTGATGGCAAGCTCAGCCCGACGATGATGAACACGAGAAAATGGCAAGACCAGCAACACAACAATGATCGCATGGCAAGATCAAAAGCGTAAACTCCAGGATTCAAGGAAGCAAGTCACGACAGAAAATCGTGAAATGCGAAACCACAACTTAATCTCCATTTCAGAGTTTCGGATACCGAGAGTTGGAGGTGTCAAGGACACTCACGACAAGAATGATGAAATCGCGAAATGAGAAAGATCAGAGCATGTCAAAGACTCCATTTTGGAGTTTTGCAGACTGGGAAATCAAAGATCAAAGGAACTTTAACCTTTGAAGTAGCAAACCTCGAAATCCTGAAACAGACACATCAACAAACCACGTCAGCAAACCACGTCAGCTAAGGACACATGGCACAATCAGGCAATGACAAGTGTCAATATGATTCAACATTTAAGGCACATGTAAGTCACGAATTAGAGTGACACGTGGCAGCTATTCGGCACGTGTCAATCCATGTGTGATGTCAGCAGGTTTATGTCACATCGAAACTTTCTATTTCGGGGTTTTACATAGCAAGAAGAAACTCCACCATCACGAAGTCTCGAACTTCGATATGTCGAAAGGGACTATTGTGAGTCTCGAAAACCCGAAAGGAAAAACTCTGAAATCCCGTCAACCGTCCATCTCAGTGGGTTATGTGAACCGTCCGATCACTTCAGAAATTTTGTGATCATGAATTTTATAATGTTGGAGTGACAATGACTTGAAGGGAAAAACGCCGAAATCCCGTCAGCCGTTCGATTAAAAAAATAAGGGATCAGATTATGAAGTTTTGTGGACTGTTGATCGGGCTCCATTTCGGGGATTGTGACTTGGAGTATCGAGACACTTCTTCACAGAAATGCCAAAATGAAAAAAACACCTTTTGGTGTAGGCTATGGTCACCGTCAGTGGTCATGTGAGAGGGAGGATCTAGCACCAAGCAAAGCTCCTTTTTGGCGATCGTAACATGAAGAGTCGAGACCCTTCACCACAGGAATGCCAAAATGACGAAATGTCGAAATGTGAAATGGCAAAATCAACGCGAGACCCTGTGCTTGTAATCCAACGGTGTTGGATACTTGGAAATCTGATCGAAGGGCTACTGTTGCTCTTCATGATTAATTGTTCAGTTATGATTCAGTTAGCATAATCGAATCATGGTTCTTGGATGGTTGGCGTTTCAGTTGCTAAAGCGTTGTTCTAGGGATTTGAGGGGTAACCAAAGGGGTTGTAGAATATAAAAAGAAACACACAGTGACTGTGTGAGGTTGGTCGTTCTGAATGAAAAATGAGTTGAACTGTAAGAAAGGGAAAATTACAGTATGCACAGTGTGAGACCGACAGTATGTGCAGTGTGAGATAAAACTCAGAGATGAGTAACATATGAGAAATAGACAGAAGCAAGAGAAGAATTGCAGAACAACTTTAAGCAGAGCAGAATTGTAGAATAGACAGAGGAAGAGAAGAATTGCAGAACAATTAGAAGCTTACTAGATTTACAGAACATAGAAGAAGTGGTAAGAATCGATTTATCTGTGTTGTTGGTTATTCAATCATTTATTTATAATCAGGGAGGTAGGGTGGTGCTAGGGAGGATTGTGGTYCTCAGATATTCGAGTTGGTTCTTGAATATTGGGAGTTGTAGCTTACCTCTAGTTGTGGCTAGAAAACAGAGTGGCAGGGTGGTGCTTGGGAAAACACAAAGTTTTCTATATGCAAGTTGGTGCTTGTATAAGTGGAAGTAGGTGCTTCCATCCAGTCGGTGCTGGAACACTCAGGGAGTTGGTGCTTCCTTTTAGTGGGTGCTAGAAAAACCAGAGAGTTGGTGCTCTCAAACAAGTTGGTGCTTGTATAAGTGGAAGTAGGTGCTTCCATCCAGTCGGTGCTGGAACACTCAGGGAGTTGGTGCTTTCTTCTAGTCGGTGCTGGAGAAAACATAGAGTTGGTGCTCTCAACAAGTTGGAGCTTGTAAAACAGAGGTAGTAGCCTCACTTTGACTTGGTGCTCAAACATAGATGATATACAGAACTTAAAAGTCTGCCTATCATTTCAAAGAAGAAGAGGTTTTCTCCCTTTATGGGTTTCCTTGTGAAAATCTGTCTCTGTGTATATCTTATGTGTGATTGATGCTCATTATTTATGTTGTTCATATTATGTATAATATTGATGGTCACTTGATGAAAGATTAAAAATGGCTTAATGGACTTAATATTGTTTAAGCACAGTAANCCCCCCCCCCCCCCCCCTCAGTTGCCTTAGTAATTTCAACATCATCTGCCAAAGTACTTGGAGAAGGTGTAGTAGAGCTTGGAAGAAAAAATGTAAAAGCAAAGAATGTCCTATTGGTTGAATAATTGAAGCATAATCTACTCAATGTTAGTAAAATGTGTGATCAAGGATACACTCTTATGTTTGACTCCCGAAAATGTAAAATCAGAGAAAATAACTCAGGAAGATTGGTTGCAACTGCAACAAGAAGACCGAACAACATATACATCCTAGACATGAAGAAGAGAGAGAAGACATAAGCCACACAAAAGGATTCCAAGGAATAAAAAGTCCAAAAGACCAAAAATAAGGATGAACTATTATTGAGTGCCACATGTTTAGGGGGAGTAGCCCCAAAGAAGAGAGTTACCTTTTGCCATTAAACTCAGGGGGAGAAGCCCTACCCTTTGCCACTGATGTCAAAGAGGTAGAGAAATTGGGATCATGATGATAGGGGGAGCATGAGTGTTGCCATCAATGACAAAGGGGGATATTGTTGGAAGATTGGTTGTTGTCATTTATGTCAACCCTAGTCATTGGTTTTGGACCACAAAATTGATGAAGGTATTTGGACATGAAGGACAATGCACATGTAGATACAACACCCATGGATGGATAGTATACATCATGTTGTTTCCATTTGTATGTGGCACGTCACATGGATCCTCATGGTTGAGGAGAAATTGATTTTTGAAGATTAAAAAGTGAATTGAAGAAGGAAGTACATGTAGGCCCTGAAGATAATTAAAGAAAAGAATTACAAAATAATAAAGTGTCAGGTCGGCCCTAATGTTAAAAGGAAGTGACATAAATGGTATAAATAAATACCATTATACATTCATTTTATATACAATTCAACTTTCAGAGGAAATCAGAAGTAAAGAAGGCCGAATTTCAAGGGAGGATGAAGTCTCTTTGTGATGTGTTCTAAGGTATGTTATTTACAGGTCATCTTACCATTTTCACTATAAATTTTTTTCTAGAACTATTCAGATGGTGAAATTGCTATGGTATTGAGAAGCCATCTCAAGGTACCTGTGGTAAAATTTTTAGCTCTTGATTCGCTATAATTATGGAGATACACTCTGTGGAAGATAGGGTTTTTGATCAGTCATGAAGCTAGTCAATAAATAGGTGTTCTGGGTAAAATAATCATAACTTCTTGATAGAGAATACAAATGAAGTGGGACCAATTTCATTGGAAAGAATACAGACTATAGTTTTTTGTGTGGGAGTTTTAGAATCTGATGTTAAACATTGAGCGTGGGGCATTCTGTACAAGTTCACTCTCTTGAATAAACTAGAATTGAATAAAGTCTACCATTCTTTCTATAACTTCTTTCAGGGGAGGATTCAAGGAGTGAAACTTGGAGGAGTTTCAGAGAATACATTGAGTAATATTATCTATAGTATCATATTATTCCAAGAATTGAATAATTACAGAAGTTGAAGAAGTCTCAGGAAGCATTATCAGACTCTATGTGATGGTTGGTTGATGGTGATGATTTAATGCAAAGTTTTATTATCTCTCATATATTATTGGGTGGAAGGAAGGGGAAAGGATGGAGAGATCAACCCTCTCTTGATATTGGAGGATTGTATCTTTCTCTTGGAGGTTTATCCCTCCCTTTATATTTGGAAGCTGTAGCTATGGTTGGAAGTCATTACTTCCCTTGAACAATAACTATTGATTATTTCTCATATATTGTGCATGGCGTATTGTGGTGTATTGGTGTAACTCTTATACTATTGTTCATTGCTCATTGGA
Organism: Picea mariana; assembly: GCA_032191745.1. Classification (NCBI taxonomy): domain Eukaryota; kingdom Viridiplantae; phylum Streptophyta; class Pinopsida; order Pinales; family Pinaceae; genus Picea; species Picea mariana. Next base: position 694,540 of record JASDQU010099713.1, on the reverse strand, counting down.
TATAATTGAATGGTTTAAGTATAATTTGAAAAAAGTTTCTAAATTGTACTTGATACTGATTCATCCCCCTCTCAGTATCAACAATTGGTATGAGAGCGGGTTACCTTCAGTACAGTTTAACCACTGGAAGGAAGATCCTAAGAAGAATGGAAGACAAAATTCCAAATGGTATTCCACCATTTGATGGAAGAAATTTTGAATACTGGAGTAATAGAATGGAAACTTACTTGAAAGCTCTTGGGGCAGATGTTTGGTTCTCAGTTACTTCAGAATACAATGCATTAAAGAAACCAAAGATTGCAGCTCAGAAGGAGGCAAAAAGGAACAACAAATTGGCAATAGATACCATCCTGGATGGATTGACAGATTCAGTGAAATCCAAGGTGGGATCATGTGCATCATCAAAAGAGATTTGGAACAAGCTACAAGACCTTTATGCAAGGGAAGAAGAAAAATAAGAAGAAGAAGAAGAAGAAGAAGTTGAAGCAAATTACAACATCTCAGATTTCAAAGAAGCAAATAGAGGTCAGTTCTTTTGATTTAATTGTGAAGGAGTAGGACATGTTGAATTTGAATGTCCTCATCCAAGGATTGAAATAAATGACACTAAAGAAGAAAAGTCCAATGAAGAAGAAGAAAATCATGACGCAAAAATTATTCAACAAGAAGATGAGAATCTTAAAAAATTGAAGCATGTTGAGATTGAAAATAGCAAGCTCAAAGACATGCATAGAAAACTNAGAAGACTTTGAGAAACTAAGAGAAGAAAACATTTCCTTGAAAACTCTACTCGAAGAAGAAAGAAGAATAGGAGAAGTAAGGAATGTCCAAATGATGAAGAAAGAAGAAGATTGTGAGAAACTTGAACAAGAAGTTGTCTCATTGAGAAAGAGCTTAAGAAAATCTCAAGTGCCAAAAGACGTAACACATCTTGGAGACATATCAAGAAGCTTCAATCAGTATGAAGGAAACTAGAAAAGAGTAGATCATGAACCCAGATGGACTACATCACAGATAAGGCCACTTACTCCAAGGTATCAAAATTTATTTCTTGGTCATTACTATACTTGCAAAATTTTTGGACATAAGGCAATTAATTGCAGAATCAATGAAAGGAACAAATACACAAGAAACATGAATGGTGTAAATAGAAGATATGGAAATAATCGTGGATTTGTCAACATAAGTTATAATTCATTTTCCCCATTGATAGACAAAAATATTGTATGCTACAAATGTAATTATCTTGGTCACAAAGCATGGAATTGCAGATATATGAATGAAGTTATCCATATGCCAATCACAGTATGGAGAAGTAAAGAGATTCCAAACAATGAATATTATTGAATAGCATTAACCGCTGAAGAATGTAAAGAAGAAGATGAATGGTACATAGACAGTGGATGTTCTTCACACATGACCGAGGATCAAGAAAAAATCATTAGCTTGAAGAGAAAGGGTGGAAATGTTGCATTTGGAGATGAACCATCTACCAAAGTACTTGGAGAAGGTGTAGTAGAGCTTGGAAGAAAAAATGTAAAAGCAAAGAATGTCTGATTGGTTGAAGACTTGAAGCATAATCTACTCAATGTTAGTAAAATGCGTGATCAAGGATACACTCTTACGTTTGACTTTCGAAAATGTAAAATCAGAGAAAATAACTCAAGAAGATTGGTTGCAACTGTAACAAGAAGACCGAACAACATATACATCCTAGAAATGAAGAAGAGAGAGAAAAAAGAATCCACACAAAAGGATTCCAAGGAAGAAAAAGTCCCAAAGACCAAAAATAAGGATGAAGTATTATTGAGTGCCACATTTTCAGGGGGAGCAGCCCCAAAGAAGAGAGTTACCTTTTGCCATTAAACTCAGGGGGAGAAGCCCTACCCTTTGCCATTGATTTCAAAGGGGGAGAGAATTTGGGATCATGATGATAGGGGGAGCATGAGTGTTGCCATCAATGACAAAGGGGGAGATTGTTGGAAGATTGGTTATTGTCATTGATGTCAACCATAGTCATTAGTTTTTGACCGCAAAATTGATGAAGGTATTTGGATATGAAGGAAAATGCACATGCAAATACAACACCCATGAATGGATAATATACATCATGTTTTTTCCAGTGGTATGTGGCATGTCACATGGATCCTCATGATTGAGGAGAAATGATTTTTTAAAGATTACACCATCATAGTGTGCATCAAGATCATACACCATCACCACATCCATAATAAAAATGTAAAGCATATAATAAAAATGTCAAGTGTGCATTATGGAGGCATAGTAATCTCCTACATTCATTTTTATAAATATGACAAACAATGCAAAAATTCAAATTAACTTACAAATTTTAAGTTAGACATAACTTTAACATCCCACATAAAAGAATATATCATAAATACAGTCCACTGAACATTAAGAAATTTCAACATATAGGAATTGATTGCATACCACTACTGAATCATAGACAAAAGTGGTTCCCGAGTGATGTATGTCTTGATAAGAAATTGGCGTTGCATTATGCTTGACCTCCTTAACATTGGAAAATAATAATAATAATCCAACTATTTTCTAAATTTGTCTTTACAGAGTTGACATGCAAACATACAGACCTACCTCTTGAAATCAACCTTATAGATTTTTACAATTGTTTCAAACTCTAAGGTGCTTTCAACTCACATATGATCTGAGTGGTTGTTTCTTATATATACCCATAAGTTTTATTAACTTAGTAGCAAAATTCAACCCAATCGAGTTCTTCTTTACGACACACATTTAAGAGAATTCCATGACATTAATTATAAAATTAAAATACAATTGAATTTATGACATAGAAACTTCAACATATTTAGTTACCAACTCTTGAAATAAAGAGAATATACTATTCACCCAAAGTTTATTTTTCTTTCAAAATTCATGGCACAAATAGCCTTTTCCCAGTCACTAGTCTAGTAAAGGTTAGAATATAAACTGAAATAAAATTTGAAACCATGAAATCTGATTCTTACCAAGACTACCAATGCAAGCAATGACATCATCGAATCCATGATTTGGAGCCTTGTGTTATTGCAACGAAACACTAAAGGTGGTGACTAAAATGGGAATGAGGTTTGAACACAGGTTGGTATATAGTTGTCCTGAGGCTAGTAACATGCCCTACCATTATCTGCACCATCACTAAAGTAATATCGTTCGAGGATTACTACGTTGGTAGTACATAGACACTACTACATCAAATTCCATACATTTCAAGAAGTATATGATAATAAAAATACTAATAATCTAATTTTAAGGTCATGATCAAGCTAGACACTGAATTGGTGTATGAGACCCTCTTGTTTGTGGGACAAAGGACCCCCTTCACACAACGATTTGACTGCTAAAGTCTATGGAGGTACACATACCCTACCCCCCTCTGGGATTGAACTTGTGACCTCTTAGGAGGAAACACATGTTCTTAACCAGACCATGCCATAAGAGAATTAACGTATAAGTACCAAATGGTTTCTCACACTTCTATAGGTTCGTTAGCTTCTTATTTTTTGAAACACATTTCTTGACTTTGAATCATTTAGAGTATGTTGTAACAAGTGCTTTAGTACAGACAATATGAACTATGTGCAGTAGTGGTTTATACCTATGAGCTACAGAAGGAAAAAGTATTTTATTTACATGACAACATAATCAAGGAATCATTTGTGTGTTTTGTTGTGGCTATTATGTTGTCATATTGCAAATTTATGTTCTGTTAAATGTGAAATCAAATTCATTTCTTTGTTCTTGTTCCTTCGTCTTTGACATGACTTGCTTTCTAGTTTGGCATTGTAACTTCTACTCCAATAGTGGCTACATTAAGGTTTTTTACCTTATGCCTCTTCTAGTTGTGATTTATTTTCTTAATTTTGCACTATCCATAAATACACATACAATTTGTTTTTGCATGAATCAATAAGTTGCTTATTTTTAATTGTTGTGTATATTAATTTATATATTTTATTTCATTGTGCCTCTAATTCCACTCAAATATTAAACAATAATAACATGAATGATTGCATTGCGCTCATCTCTCTCCTCCTATCACTTGTTTTATGTGGCTATGCCATTCTTATAAATCCCTTGTTGGTGCATTAGAGTGAGTTACTTCCATTATGCAGAAGAAGCAATAGCTTGTCAGCCTTTGGGAATGTATCTCTTACATTATCTCTTCATTTATTTATATGTAGTGCATAACAAAACTCCAAAATAACAATTTAAAAAAAATAAAAATCAATGACACTGTAAAACATAGTACTTATTAAAATCATGGTAAATGATTTTTAATGGTTATCCTTATCTCGATTGTGCATTTAGACAATAGTTCAATTTGCAATTGGTGAGTGAATGCAAAATTGAGATAAATTCACTGATTTTTATTAAGGTTCCCATAAATTATTTGACAATATTTAACATTATCAAATGGAGGAACTTCATTTTCAATGTTTCGAACCCTAAAGAAAATACATCATCAAGAGAAGCTTTCTAAGCCTCTCCTGATGATGGACCTTCTTTAGGGTTTGAAGCATTCATAATGAAACTCACCTACCACAAATTGCTCCATTTGATTATCTATGATTGTGGAAAAATTAAATAACGAATGTTTGACATATATGGATCCTCGAGGAGTTTTCTTATTCAAAGTATTACCATAAATTCCATTACCTAATGCTAATTAGGTTCGCTTCTAGTTTTCTTGTATACCCACAATTTGGATTATTCTCAAGCATCGAGGGTAATGCTAATGCATTAAGGGCATGCCATTTTGATTGATTCGATGGATGAAATTAATAGTGTTGTAAGGTGCATGTAGTTTTATCATAGCCATACTTCAAATGCCTATGTTATGATTGAATGATATCAATGGTTGATTGCTTTAGTTGCTATTCTTTCGACCTAATCACCTAGTAACTATTCTTTCTTTTGTTGCTATTCATTATCCCTCCTTTTACCCATACCTTTTGATTTGTCCATGTTTACTCTTATATTGTAAAGGACGTATCCTTCTTTGGCAAGGGCATGAAAAATATTTGGAATGGTGGTTTGTCATGCACAACATGCCTACTAAATCTATAACTATTCTATAATTATTAGAATGATTGCATCAACCGAAATATCTATAACTATTCTATCAAAATGGGTGTGCAACAAAAATATGACGCACATGGCGATGGAAATTTTAACATTTTTAAAGTTAGATCAAGAGAGGTTCCTTTTTAAAGTTAGATCAAGAGATGGAAAACTGTTTCTTTTTATTGCACATGCAATGATTTTGGATTGATGTTTTGTCATGCACAACATGCCTACTAAATCTATAACTATCGAAAATATTTCATCAACAAAAATATCTATAACCATCAGAATGAGTGTGCAACAACAAAAATATCTTTGACACACATGGCGATGAAAATTTAAACATTTTTAACCAGGTTTGTTTTTTTGTTGCACAATGTAATAATTTGCAATCTTCCCTATTTTATTTCTACACTAGAAATAACTAGTTAGAAACCAAGGTTATTTAATCTTCATTATTAAAAAGACTAATTGAGTTTCGTTTTACATGTAGGCTTTGTAGTTATATAGATTCTCAAAAGTAAAGAGGTTCCAAATAACACTGATACAACCAATTCCAGATGTATGGTATCCCAGAATGCTTCATTTCTTGTTGACATTTCATCAAATTATAATGTTTCATTTCTTGTTGACATTTCATCAAATTATATGGAATTCATAGTTTTATTTTCCTAGCCATTTTATTGTTAGAATATAAATATGAGTTTCAAACGTTCAAATTATTTATTTTAATTCCTTCTATTACATGTAGGTTGGTCAAAATTCAGAACTGACATCCTTTTTCTGCCATGTAGTTGTACTTATTACAATGTCATCAATGGTTATCAATATGCATGGCATTGCAAATCATTTATTGTAGTAATTGGGCAGTATATGCATAGTTTGGATATTTATGGTTAGATATCCAAATATGTATATAATGGTCAAGTAATGTTGTAATGTTGTAGATATTTTGTATATCTGCATATTGCAAACAAATAGAATACGATGGGTTGTTTATGGGTTATTCAGATGCCGCAAAACTATTTAAAATGTAAATCATAGATTAAAATGGGCCTGCTTGTTGTGTAAGGCGATTATAATTTAGAATTTATAGTGGGAATGACAATGCCTTGAGAGAGACAAGGGTAAGAAAGGGACATAGGGTACGATTTCATCATAGAACCCAACTGATCGATCTGATTAAAACTAGCTACCATACCTTTCTTTCAAATCCAAGTTCCACTTCACACTGGACTGCAACTAGTTTGGTTGCCTAAGCTATTATTATACAATGAAATTATAATTAGCACAATCTTTAGTTGAGTAGAATTTACTCTTCTATTTGTTTAGAGAATAGGATAAATATTTTTATAATGTATATTATGTTTTTAATTACAAATATTGGTATCTTTCTTTGTGTATATTGATATTTTTCTGCCATGTAGTTGTACTTATTACAATGTCATCAATGGTTATCAAGATGCATGGCATTGCAAATCATTTATTGTAGTAATTGGGCAGTATATGCATAGTTTGAATATTTATGGTTAGATATCCAAATATGTATATAATGGTCAAGTAATGTTGTAGATATTTTGTATATCTGCATATTGCAAACAAATAGAATACGATGGGTTGTTTATGGGTTATTCAGATGCCACAAAACTATTTAAAATGTAAATCATAGATTAAAATGGGCCTGCTTGTTGTGTAAGGCGATTATAATTTAGAATTTATAGTGGGAATGACAATGCCTTGAGAGAGACAAGGGTAAGAAAGGGACATAGGGTACGATTTCATCGTAGAACCCAACTGATCGATCTGATTAAAACTAGCTACCATACCTTTCTTTCAAATCCAAGTTCCACTTCACACTGGACTGCAACTAGTTTGGTTGCCTAAGCTATTATTATACAATGAAATTATAATTAGCACAATCTTTAGTTGAGTAGAATTTACTCTTCTATTTGTTTAGAGAATAGGATAAATATTTTTATAATGTATATTATGTTTTTAATTACAAATATTGTGTATCTTTCATGTGTTTTTTTTGGGTTATGGTGTACTTTTCATGCATTATTTGATGTGAATATATTTTATATATGAGGGTGGGGATGAGGGGTAATATTAGAGAAAACAAAGGAACAAAATCTCTCTCTCTCTATATATACAATTTTATATTAAAGTACACAATTAACTTGTTTTATTAAAGTATATAATTAACTTTTTTTATTGATAAGTAATTCTCACTTTCGCTTTATTGGTTTATTAAGACAATCGAATAATTGATTAAATTTAGAATATAAAACAAAGCAGAGAGGGATAATGGATCACATGGTAGATATCAACGACTATTATTATTGTAGACTTAAGAGCATCTATTGAAATTCCAGTATATTGTTTCGTAGGTTTTGAAGTAGAAAAGCAATGACCTACAATTACTCTGACATACAAGAACATAGAGTAGTTGGAAAACGATAAGAAGTTTCATAGGACAAACAACATTAGTGAGTTAGACGATACAGATTGTCGAGTCACTAACATTGTATTTTTCTTTCTTGTATTTTTTTTTCCATGGAAAAAAGCGTAATTTTATTCATCCAAAGAGAACCAAATTATATTTTAAATGTGCCTGAAGCACACCCCAATCAAGGGTAAATAGAGAAGAAAAAAGTAGCCCGAGAGGGACCAGAGCTAGCTACTAAGCCACTGAGTACAATCACAAAAATATGAACTGGGAAACACCCTACAACTAAAGGAAAGAAGATAGTAATTGCACGTCCAAGGAATGACCTCAAAATGTTGATCCAGATCCACATCAACACTGCACGCCCAAAAGATGGACCTCAAAGTTCTGATCCAACCAAGGGAATATAGAAACTGCACGCCCAAGAAAGGACCTCAAAGAGTTGATCCAAATCCACAAAACAACACTGCATGCCCAAAAGATGGACCTAAAAGCACTGACCCAACCACCGAAAAGAAGCATAAACCCTAGCCACGACCATCGAACAACCAAGCTAGGACGAAACCAACATCACTCCATTCGGCATGCACTAGATCATTCCGATGGGGGCAGTGGACAAGTGTGAAGGAAATGAGCAAACACATCCACATCAAGGCCACGGGCCACACAAACAGTCCCAAAGGCGGCACACCAAATCCACTCAAGACCAGATCTGTCACAGGAAAGTGAGGAAAGTGGGGGCACCAACAGAAAAGAACGGAAGAAACATGGACCGGATCCGCTCCCACGAGAGCACGTATGCCAGATAATACACCCAAAAAAGGTCGGATCCACTCCAGAGTGAGCGTAGACACCACCAGAGAGAACATCCACTGCTCATCAAGCACTCGAGGAGGGGGACGTGGCTGCAGGAGGAGGAAGATTCGACTGCGGACCGGGCAACCCTAGCCACAACTAATTTTTCCTAAATTTGAAGGACACGGGGGTGGGATTTGATCCCCTTATGTGTGCACGAGTCACGATACCATTTAGTATAATATCTTTGGGTGCAACCACACATTTGACCACTACCTCAAGGTGCCCCCATGGCTCCAAGTAAAACCCTCATGGGAATTTAACCTTTCCCAACGGTGAAAAACTCCTTGCTTTCCACCATTGGATCCAACCCCTTTGGACTTTTTTCTTTCTTGTCTTACTTGTACTTATTGATATTTTTAATGCTTCTTAAATAGCAAATTAATGATGTAATTTAGTTTTGCGCATTTCACTTTTTCCATTGTCCAAGCACTATGATTATATTTTTATTTCTTGTTTTACTTGTACATGTTGATATTTTTATTATTTGTTAAATAAAAAATTGATGATGTCAATCATTTTTATGCATTTCACTTTTTGTATTACCTAAGATTACAAAAAATAAAATAAAATCTTGTAAGCTCGTAAAACTAGGTCACTCAAACACTAGCCGTTGATACTAATTATCTCGATTTGGAAAGCACTTCCAATGCATTGAATGAGTTGATATGGCTATATACAGTCCCCCCCCCAAAAAAAAATAAAAATAAATAAATAATGGAATTGCTATTAGAGAAGCATAACTTGTTCCATTTAAGAAATTTCTCATACGTGATTGGAGATTTTTTGTTTTATAGCTTACAAGTTTTATTGCATTTTACATACACGTCAATAGAGATAAGAAATGAACAATAGAGTATTTTAGAACTCATCTACAAAAAAATATGTCAAGGAAATTATATCTTATCAAAATGAACTTCATGAGGAGTCATTGATAGAGATGCATAACATTATCAACTTAGAAATATGTTTAGAAAAAATGTCCAAATAATCCTCAATTGATTTACCATTACAATCCAAAGGACTACGTGGGGACATTTTCTTTATACATTGCCTATCAAAGTGGTTGAAGATACCGATTGGGGTTTGGTAAAAAATACAAATGAAAATTTCTTTGCACTGTAATTGGACTATTAGCACAAACATGTACCACATATTGTCCATGATGAGAATACTATAAATGGCCACTTTGAGCCACTCCTTTGCAAAAAAGACACTATCACAAGTTTTGATTTTGAGCAACAAACCGAAATTTTATATGAACACATAGAATTAGACATCATAAAAGCCAAGCCATTCATGGCATTGAAAAAACTTTGCAAAGTACCAATGTTCAAAAGCATATATGGTGAGAGTGAATTTGAAACAATTTGTGACCTTGTAAATGATGAATACAATTTTCCTTGCCTATGATGCATCATTACATAAACATTTCACAATATAGTTCAAAATGACCCATTTGCAATTAGGTGCATAAGAGAACATATATATTTTGATTGCATCAAAGAAACCACAACAATAGAAACTTGGCAAGAATACATAAGGCTATTGGCATTGCCATATGAAAAAGGGAACATTGAGGGTGGTCTCTTTGTCTTTATTTGGCTAAGCAAAATACTAAATCTAGAAATCTGTATTTGGTCTCTAGTTACAATGCCCATCTTCATGAAAGTATGTGCATCATAAACAATAGTTAATACATTGAACATAATACAATTTAAGATAAATAGAAGGCATATTCACTATGAACCATTACAACAAATAGGAAAAACTGACAATGAAAACTATTTTGCACACACAATAGAAGATCATCAAGCTCAAGGATTTTGATCCATGTGTTGCTTTAAAGAATTGATCAGGTTGAACAGGAAACAACGTCAATGAGATAAAGATAAAAAATAGTGGTTTTCAAGTACGAATCACATGAACAAATGAAAACAAGAAAAATAAAGAATTGTGACTTGCTTGAGATCGATGCTTAGAACAATGACGGATGTCAATCTTCACGTCACTTGAAAAATCATATTAGAAACAATTCCAAATTAGATAAAATTCCAAATGAAATCATATGATGAATTCAAGAATAAAAAACAAGCATCATATTTGCCAATCGACAAACAATTATTGCGCATGAAAAAAATGTCTATCTCTGCATCCCCTTAAAAACATTATAAGGAGCAACTTTTAATCACAGAAAATACAACTTCCACTTGACATAATGAGTCAATGGGGTTTAGCTTGGGTGGTTAGGAGGAATGATTTTTATCCTCCCCACCCATGGTTAATTCCTATAAGTGACATGTTGAGCTCTTAACGAGTATATTGTTGTAATGGCTTCGAGCCTTATTGTTGATCGACCTTGTGCCCTGAATATTCTAGGGTTTACTCTGGGTACCATCCTCAAAATGAGGGGAAGTAATCAGGGGTTTTCCCCTGAAAATGTATGTTGATTAAGGTTGGTTGTCATTGATGTCAACCCTCGAAGAAAGTCTGGTAGCGAATTCTGGTAGCACAAAGGTTTGGGTAATGGACCCAAGGCTGTTTCATGTATAATGGTATGAGTTTTAATATATTTGAAGGTAATACTATTCTATATGGATAGTACATGTCATGCCATTTCTGGTGGTATGTGGAACGTCACATAAATCCTCATGGTTTAAGAGTTATAGCCTTACGAAGTTGGAGGACCCTCATATGTCATCTAGAAGCCCCAAAAGGTCAAAGTAGTCAAAGTGATTTAAGAGATTTTAGAAGGTAAATAATAAAGTGAAGTGATGAGTGCACTATAATTCAAAGTGAATAAAAAATAAATTATTTAAATAATAAATTTAATGGAGAATTTAGAAGTGGGTTAACCCTAAAATAAGGAAAGTGGACAAAGTGACCTAGAAAATGCTTCTAAAGAAGCTACTTGGAGAGTATAAATAAGAGGCAAGGCTCTCTCATTTCAAATAAAACTTGAGAATATTAAATATCTATAGGTGAATGAGGTAACCAAAGGATATCTAAGTCAAATTTTAGAGGGAAGGTGAAGAAAACAAGGCCAAAATTTAAGGGAGGATAAATTCTTTTGATGATGCTTTCTAAGGTATGCTATTTATAGGTCATCTCACCATTTTCACAATAAATTTTTTTATAGAATGATTCAAACTGTGAAATTGATAGGCCATTGAGGAAACATATCCAAGTATCTGTGGTAAAAATTTAAGCTTGTGGGTCGTTGTATTTTTGGAGTTACACTCCGTGGAAAATATGGTTTGTGGCTAGTCCTGAAACTAGTCTAAAACATGTGTTTCGGGTAAAAACGTCATAATTTCTTCATAACAGATCCAAATTTAATAAGACCAAATGTGTTGGTTAGAGTACAGTCTGTAGTATTATTTGTAACATTTTCATATCTATTCAACAAATATTTCATGTGGGGCACCCTCTACAAGGTCGCTCTCTAGAATAAGCCAGAATTCAACAAGGTATGAAATTTTTTCTATAAATCCTTTTCTGAGAGGTTCCAAGTAGTGAAACCTGGAGGAATTGCATAAAACAAACTGAATAACATTGTGTACTATTTTCATATCTTTATTCATTACAGGTACATAGCTATGATTATTTCAAGTTAAGGTTGTTGACTAATCCCAAACTAGTCATGTGAGTCTAAAGAAAAGTTTGATGAAAATGCTAGTCTCTTGTTGTGAAAGTTAAAGAAGGTTTGCAGGTATGTGATCATATACACAAGGTCTATTATAGAGTTACAAATCATATTTGGATGATGAAATTGATGAGGGCTTTTGTTAAGGTACATGTTGGGTACATGGTTGAGACAAGTAGTTGATGAGTTGGCACATACATGAGGTGTATAGTTGATGTTGTTGGTACATATTGATGAGTCATAGTTGATGAGTAGTTGACACATGATTGGTACATACTTGGTACATGGTTGGATGCACTTGTTTATGGTACATGTTGATTACAGGTTTTTTGGTACAGGTTGGTGCATGGTTGATACACTTGTTTATGGTACAGGTTGATTACAGGTTGAGGTACAGGTTGATGCATGGTTCAAGTTTATTGGTACATGTTTACATCGGTATATCTCACACTGATAGTGTGATAGTGGGTCCATCATTCTACTTCTACTTCAAGGCGGTTGGATGGGGCAAGGACAGGTGGTTGTAGCCACCTTCCGGTTGTAGCCGAAGAACATAGGGGGTTGTAGCCTCCTTCTGGTTGTAGCCAGAGAATAGGGGAGTTGGAGCTTCCCTCAGGTTGTAACCTGAGAAACAAGGGGGTTGGAGCCTCCTTCCAGTTGCAGCTGGAAAACAAAGGAAGTTAGTGCTTCCAATGAATGTAATTTTTCAAGACATATAAGAAAAAGCATTCTGTGGTTTTCTCTCGCTTTGGGTTTCCATGTAAAACACTGGTGTGCTGTGTATGTGTATGCGTATGATTGTTCATTTGTTCATTGCTTATTTACTCTGCAGTTATTGGATGATAATGCTACATTGATATAACACTTAGATTATATGGTTAAAAATGATTAAATTGCTCTATTACTGATTCACCCCCCCTCTCAGTAATCCAACAATTGGTATTAGAGCAGGTTCCTTCAGAAATCAATTTAACCACTGAAAGGTAGATCATGGAGAGCAACAACTTGTATAAAAATGGAATACCACGGTTCAATGGAAAAAAGTATGCATTTTGGAGCATAAGGATGAAAACATATATACAGGCACATGGATTTGAAATTTGACAATCAATTGTAGATGGATACATAGCACCAACAATTCTGCCAACAAATGAAAAAGCAGTGAAACTCGGTCAGAATAATTCCAGAGCCAAAAATGCACTTCAGAATGGTCTTAGTGAAATGGTATTCACCAAAGTTGCACATTGTAAATCCGCTAAAGAGATTTGGGACAAACTTCAAAATATTTATGAAGGAGATTCAAAAGTCAAAGCAACAAAGCTTCAAACTTACAGAGGTCAGTTCGAACAATGTAAGATGAAGGAAGATGAGAATATTGCAGCTTGCTTTTTATGAGTTGATGAAACAGTAAATGCAATCATAGGATTGGGAGAAGAAATCAAAGAATCTGTAATTGTTCAAAAAGTACTAAGATCTCTTCCTATGAGATTTGACCCTAAGATATCAATACTAGAAGAAAGATCAGATCTAAAATCAATAAGCATGGACAAATTACATGGAATCTTCACAGCATATGAAATGATAACTGAACAGGAAAATACAGATATAAAAGAAACAACCTTCAAAGCATCCAAAAATTCAAAGAAAAAGGGAAGACAAAAAGAAGAACATAACAACAACAGTGACGTCTCGGAAGATGATGAAGAAGTGGCCAACTTTGTCAAAAGACTGAACAAGGGAACCGATGGTAGGTATAGAGGTAAGCTTCATTTAATTTGTTTTAATTGTGATGGTATTGGTCATTTTGCTAACAAATGTCCTTATAAGAAAAAGAGAAATGATGAAGGTTACTCAAAAGGCAAACAAACATATAAAGGCAAAAGAACCACAAATAAAGTTTTCAAGAAAAGCTTATGCACCAAAGAAGACATCTCATCATCAAATGAAGATGAAGCTAGTGACAGTGAGACATAAAGAGTTATATTCATGGAAGTAGAATATTATGAAGAAGTCTAAGAAGAAATTCAAGAGGCAGAAGTTGACTACCGAGAGGAATTAATACGTTCCATAGAAGTTATCAGAAGAGAAAAGAAGAAAAACAAGAAACTACATGCAAAACTAGACAAGAAAGAAGACACTCAAGAACTAGAACAAATGATCACAAATTTGAAGGTTCAAATAGAAGAAGATAAAAAAATTGAAGAAGCACTCAAAAAACATATAGAAAAAAAAGACAAGATCATTGGAAATTTGAAAGCAGAGATTGTCACATTAAGAAAGGATCTTCAAAAGAAAAATATGCAGAACAACTCAAAAGTTTTGGATGACATTATCAGCAGTAAAAAATTTCATAATGACAAGTCCGCACTTGGATACAATCAAACAGAAAAAGGATCAAGCTCCAAAACAACAGAGCATGAAACATATCCAAAACGTTTTGCAGAAACAATCAAGGGGGGTAAAAAGATCTACAAGGAATATTACAGGGACACTCCTCCACCGAGAAGATTCAGATTTCAGAATCAACAACCAACATATAGGCCTCATGAAGATGAAGAATTCATAAGAGTACCTCCTTTCAGAATATCTTCAACTCCCATGTATCAAACTATATTTTTTGGTTTATGCTATGCATGTAATAATTTTGGACATAAAGCCCGCAGGGGTTTGGTCTAGTGGCCAACGAACGTACTGTTAAGGCGTTCGTGCTGTTACGCAGGTCACAAGTTCAAACCTTGATTTATCCGGAGGCGTGATTTCGGGCTGTGTGATTCTCCCTAGGGGTTATAAGGTAGCCGCCAGGATTCGATCACATGTCACGTGAGTACGATACTGCTGCCGTTGCCAATACCCCTAGTCATAAAAAAAAGAAAAAATAATAATTTTGGACATAAAGTTGTGAATTGCAGAGCTAACAACAGGAACAACGACAACTTTGAAAGTCATACAAAAAGGGGTTATCCAAGAAGGCTTAGTGAAACACAGAGAAGAAATTACAACATGTTTGAATCTTTGAGCACTGAAGTGGAATTTTACAAATGTAACAATTTTGGACACATGGCCAAACATTGCAGAATGACAATCCCTCCTAGAGAACCACAACATAATAACGACAGTCACAGATAAGAACCTTAGAAAAGGACATGGATAAGAAAACAGGATCAGTATAACAATGAAGAATGCGCACTCGCTCTACAAGCTAAGCAGAAGAAATGTGGTTGGTATGTTGACAGTGGGTGTTCAAAACACATGACAGGTGATAGAGACAGGTTTCTTACATTACGAAAGGAAAGAGATGGATCAACCTCCTTCGAAAATGATGATTCAACCAAAATCATTGGAAAATGCACAGTTAGAATTGGGAACAAGAATACAAAGGCAAAAATTGTTCTACTAGTAGAAGATATGAAACATAATATTTTAAGTGTGAGTCAAATGTGTGACCAAGGTCATAAAGTTACTTTCGATTCACAAAAGTGCGAGATAAGAAAAAAAGGTTCAGGAAAATTGATTGCTATAGCTGCGAGAACTTCGAGCAACATATATGTGTTAAGTGAAATCGGAAATGAAAAGTGTTGTCTAGGAAAGGAAGATGAAATTTGGCTATGGCACAGAAGAATGGGTCACATACATTTTGATAATCTTGTCAAAGTCAGCAGAAGAGAAGCAGTAAGAGAAATGCCCCATATCACAAAACAAACCAACACCTTATGCAAGCATTGTGAACAAGGAAAGAAAACAAAGACCAGGTTCAAATCAAAGGAACATTCAATGACAAGAGCACTGGAAATTGTGCATACTGATCTAGTTGGACCAACTACAACAAAGGGCTTAAAATGTGAGAAATACTTTATGTTATTAGTTGATGATTATACAAGAATGACCGCAGTTTTCTTTCTCAAGAATAAGTCATAAGCTTTTGAAAACTTCAAGATCTACAAGGAAATGGTTCAAAATGAAATGGATTCAAAAATCAAATGCTTGAGATATGATAATGGAGGAGAGCTCACTTCAAAGAAACTTATGGACTACTGCAATAGTCATGGAATAAAAAGGAAATTCTATGACACCTCAACAGAATGAAGTTGTTGAAAGAAAGAACATGACAGTACACGAAATGGACCGAACAATGCTAATGGATTCCAAATTGATAGATATTTTTTGGACACAGGAAGTGCATACAAAAGTTCACATTCAAAATAGAGTAATGCTTAGAAACAACATTGACAAAAATCCTTACGAACTATGGAAAGGAAGACCAACACATGTAAAGCACTTCAAAGTTTTTGGAAGCAAATGCTACATCAAAAGAGAAGATGATAGAATGGGAAAGTTTGACTCTCATGTGGACAAAGGAGTACTTGTTGGTTACTCAAGTACAAGAAAAACATACAAGTGTTACAACCTGAGATTGAACAAAGTGGTGGAAAGCATCAACGTAACAATTGATGAAACAGGTAGACAAGAATTAAAGGAAGAAGAAAATGAATCAATGGAACAACTTTACGAAGAAGAAACAAAAGATGAAGAAGAAAGGGAAGACGAAGAGGATCCGACAGAAAAAGAAGAGCAAGTTCAACAAGTAAATCCAAAAACACCTAGCAGACGAGTACATAAGAATCATCCTTCATATCAGATTATCAGAAACAAAGACGCAGGAGTTGAGACTAGAAGAAGAATCCGTTCACTAGAACAAACACACCTAGCACTCACATCTACGATTGAACCAACCTATTTTGAAGAGGCCAACAAGGATGAATTTTGGAACAAAGCCATGGATTAAGAATTGGATCAAATAGAGAAAAATAACACTTGGGAATTGGTTCCAAGACCAAAGGATAAGAATGTGATCGACACAAAGTGGGTATACATGAATAAATTGAATGAAGATGGACAGGTTACAAGGAAAAAAACTAGATCGGTATGTAAAGGATATGCATAGGTTGAAGGAATTGACTTTGAAGAGACATTTGCCCCAGTTGCCAGAATGGAAGCAATCCGATTGATTTTATCTTATGCATGCTCCAAAAATATTAAAGTGTATCAGATGGACATAAAATCATCTTTTCTGAATGGGGAACTTGAAGAAGAAGTCTACATTGAACAACCAGAAGGATTTCAGTTGTCAAAGAACGCAAATTATGTTTGTAAATTAAAGAAGGCCTTGTATGGTCTAAAACATGCTCCTAGAGCATGGTACTCTAGACTGGATAAATATCTACAACATGCAGGGTTCATAAAAGGAAGTGCATACATCAACCTCTACATAAAGGTAAGTCAAGATAGTATTTTATTAATTGAAGTTTATGTTAATGATATTATTTTTGGTAGTGATGATGACAGGTTAAGCCAGAAATTTGCAAAGGATATGCAGAATGAATTTGAAATGTTATTACTTGGAGAACTATTATTCTTTCGACTTCATATACGTCAAACCAACCAAGGAATTTTTATTTCTCAAACCAAGTATATCAGAGAAATGCTAAAGAGGTTTAGAATGGAAGATTGCAAACCAGTTATCACTCCCATGCAAACCAGTTGCAAGTTAAGAAAAGATGATGATTCAAAGTCTACAGATCAGAGGAAATACAAGTCAATGATTGATATCCTACTATATGTGACAACATCCAAACCAGATTTAATGCATGCAGTTGGACAGGTGGCATGATTTCAAGAAACACCAAAGGAATCACATGTATTAGTAGTGAAGAGTATTTTCAGATATCTCAAAGGATCAGAAGAGTTTGGATTATGGTATCCAAAAGGAAAGGATCTATCACTTATTGCCTACACAGATGCAGATTGGGCAGGTTGTATTGATGACCGATGAAGCAATAGTGGAGCAACGTTCTACTTGGGTGAGTGTTTAATATCATGGATAAGCAATAAACAATCATCAATATGTCTAGCTACAGCCGAGGCATAGTATATTGCAACATCAACATGTTGTACACAGGTTCTATGGATGAAAAAAACTCTGACATATATACAGGTTTAGTATGATGAGCCCATTCCAATCTATTTTGATAATACAAGTGCCATTAATATCTCAAAGAACCCAGTGATGCACTCCAAGACGAAGCACATTCCAATCAAGTATCACTTTCTACGGGAATAGGTTGCAGAAAAGAACATCAGAGTTGAGTATGTGGGCACAAAAGAACAAGTGGCAGACATATTTACAAAACCGCTTCCACGAGAAGCCTTTGAGTATCTTCGCCAGAGACTCAGAGTTATTTCTACTCCAAAATGAATGCTTTTGAATGCTTATCTTATATGTCTTAGATGCACACGAGGAAGCACCATAAAGAGGACAGTTCATGTTGGGAGATCAGTCAGTTCAGTTAGGGGGAGCAACCCTGGATGAAAATTTACCTTTGCCATTGATGACAAAGGAGGAGATATTTATCAGATGCAAAGGACAAAGGAATGACTCCAGGGGGAGCAATGGTCACAAAGATGTAGAGGACAGAGGCATGGTTCCAGGGGGAGCATGAGTGATATGACTTCAGTGTTCCATGACATGATTTCAGTATTGCATCAAAGTGTTGCCATCAATTCCAAAGGGGGATATTGTTTATTAAGGTTGGTTGTCATTGATGTCAACCCTTGAAGAAATTCCGGTAGCGAATTCCGGTAGCACAAAGGTTTGGGTAATGGACCCAAGGCTGTTTCATGTATAATGGTATGTGTTTTAATATATTTGAAGGTAATACTATTCTATATGGATAGTACATGTCATGCCATTTCTGGTGGTATGTGGAACGTCACATAACTCCTCACGGTTTAAGAGTTATGGCCTTACGAAGTTGGAGGACCCTCATATGTCATCTAGAAGCCCCAAAAGGTCAAAGTAGTCAAAGTGGTTTAAGAGATTTTAGAAGGTAAATAGTAAAGTGAAGTGATGAGTGTAATATAATTCAAAGTGAATACAAAATAAATTATTTAAATAATAAATTTAATGGAGAAATTAGAAGTGGGTTAACCCTAAAATAATGAAAGTGGGAAAAGTGACCTATAATATGCTTCTAAGGAAGCTACTTGGAGAGTATAAATAAGAGGCAAGGCCCTCTCATTTCAAATCACACTTGAGAATATTGAATATATATAGGTGACTGAGGTAACCAAAGGATATATAAGCTGAATTTTAGAGGGAAGGTGAAGAAATGAAGGCCATATTTCAAGGGAGGATAAATTCTTTTGATGATGCTTTCTAAGGTATGTTATTTACAGGTCATCTCACCATTTTTGAAACAACTTTTTTTATAGAATGATTCAGACTGTGAAATTGATAGGATATTGAGAAAATATATCCAGGTATCTGTGGTAAAATTTTTAGCTTGTGGGTCATTTTTTTTTTTGAGTTACACTCTGTGGAAAATAGGGTTTGTGGCTAGTCCTGAAACTAGTCTAAAACAGGTGTTTCGGGTAAAAACGTCATAACTTCTTCATAACAGATCCAAATTTAGTAAGACCAAATGTGTTGGTCAGAGTACATTCTGTAGTATTTTGTGTAACATTTTTATATCTATTCAAAAAATATTCCGTGTGGGGTACGCTCTACAAGGTCGCTCTTTAGAATAAGCCAGAATTTAGCAAGGTATGCCATTTTTTCTATAACTCCTTTTCTGAGAGGTTCCAAGTAGTGACACCTGGAGGAATTGCATAAAACAAACTGAAGAAAATTTTGTACTATTTTTCAGATCTTTATTCATTACAGGTACATAATTATTATTATTTCAAGTTAGGGTTGTTGACTAATCCCAAACTAGTCACGTGAGACTAAAGAAAAATTTGATGAAAATGATAGTCTCTTGTTGTGAAAGTTAAGGAAGATTTGCAGGTATGTTATCTTATAAACTAGGTCTATTACAGAGTTACAAATCATATTTGGATGATGAAATTGATGAGGGATTTTGGTTAAGGTACATGTTCGGTACATGGTTGAGACAAGTAGTTGATGAGTTGGCACATACATGAGGTGTATAGTTGATGATGTTGGTACATATTGATGATTCATAGTTGATGAGTAGTTGAAACATGATTGGTACATACTTGGTACATGGTTGGATGCACTTGTTTATGGTATAGGTTGATTACAAGTTTTTGGTACAAGTTGGTGCATGGTTGATGCACTTGTTTATGGTATAGGTTGATTACATTTTGAGGTACAGGTTGATGCATGGTTAAGGTATATTGGTACAGGTTTACAACGGTATATCTCACAGTGATAGTCTGACAGTGGTTCCATCATTCTACTTCTACTTTAGGGCGGTTGGACGGGGCAAGGACAGGTGGTTGTAGCCACCTTCTGGTTGTAGCCATAGAACATAGGGTGTTGTAGCCTCCTTCTGGTTGTATCCAGAAAATAGGGGAGTTGGAGCTTCCCTCAGGTTGTAGCTTGAGAAACAAGGGGGTTGGAGCCTCCTTCCAGTTGCAGCTGGAAAACAAAGGAAGTTGGTGCTTCCAATGAATGTAATTCTTCAAGACATATAAGAAAAAACATTCAGTGGTTTTATCCCTCTTTGGGTTTCCACGTAAAACACTAGTGTACTGTGTATGTGTATGATTGTTCATTTGTTCATTGCTTATTTACTTTGCAGTTATTGGATGATAATTATACATTGATATAACACTTGGATTATATGGTTAAAAATGATTAAATTTCTCTATTACTGATTCACCCCCCACTCAGTAATCCAACAATGTAACATGGAAAAAATGACAATGACACAACAAGAATGCCTAGAAAAATTAGAACATGGAACATCACTAGAACAAATGTAAACAATACATATAAAAAGTTGCAACGTGGTTGACTTTGATGCTCAGAATAGTGACACATGTCAATCATTGAACCACTTGAAAAATCATATTAGAAACAAATCTAGATAAGATAAAGTGCCAAATGAATTTGACATAAGCCAAATGAAACTGTATGATGAGTTAAATAAGAGGAAACAAGGTGCACATTTTCGAATTGGCAAACAATTATTGTATATGAAAAAAAAGAAGTATATCTGTACATTCCATTAAAGGCATTACAAGGAGAAACTTTGAGTCACAAAAAATGCAACTTCCTCATGAGACAATGATATTGAAACAACAAGAAGGCATAGAATTTTTTTAACATGAAACATCGAAAACAAAATGGAAGAGGAAGAAACTTGACAAACAATGCTACTCATTGCAGCAACCGAGACTAAAGAAAAAACAAAAAAAACATTTCAATTATTGAAGAAGAATACCAAGAAAAAATAAATGATACACCCATATTTGATTGTTCAATTTGTGAACAACATTTCTTTAAGAAATATGTTCTCCCCATGAAACAACTATGAAACAACACATGTTAACAAGATAAGGAAACTAATCAACAACATAATACAAAATGATGAAAGGAACAATTACTACAATTGCAAAGGTTGCAAAAAGAATTACAAGATGAAACAATTCCTAGATATGTAGTTCTAAAACATATAATAAGTAAAAAAGTACCAGAACATTGACCCAACTTTCTGAACTAGAAGAGAGACTAGTTTCATTGAGACTAACCTTTTTGCAAATAAAAGAAACGGGGCATAGGTATAGAAAACCACAACTAGGTTTAACTGGTGGGGTTATCAATGTTCCTACTATCACATATAGAATTCAAGCTGGTCAACCTCGAAACATAAAAGACATTGATATAGTGGAAATTGTAATTACAAAGAGCTTAAAATTCAAAATTATTTATGCACTTGGACAAATTCAAATCCATACTGACCATAAAGCCTTAAAATACTTGTGCAAGACAATGATTTACAAGTTGGAAAATGTCAAAATAGATGATAATTGGAAGTAAGTGTTCATTGAAAACAAAGAAGCATATGACAATGCAACTGACACTAAGGACAATTAAGCGAATAGTGAGGACACTGAGGAACTGATTACAAAAACATGGGTGCATGGATTCACTAATCCACACACTATCTATGACCTTGCAAATAAGAAAATTAATATAACACATGTTGTGAGATATATGCCATTAGGTATTTTCCAAGTTAAGTCTTCGGAGGAAATGAGTTTCCCATCATTTTTCTATGGAAATAAACATGCAAGTGATATAGTCAATAACTTCACATATCTGGGGTGGTAGGTGCGAGGGGGGAGTCTTCTTGATCCTGGAGGAAATACCATAGCTTTCTATGCTTGGGGACTTGGGATGGTTTCAAATAATTTTGTAGAAGCATATGCCTTATATGAAGGAACATGCATTGCAAAAGAGTGAAATGTCTCTAAAATTGTGGTTTTCAGGGACCTAATGATGGTTGTTCATGAGATCAACAAGAAAACCCAATCAAAAAACAATTTCTTCAATGGTATTATCTCCTGCACCCTCTCTCTCATTGAAGGTTTCATAGATTTCAAAATTTTGATGTCAAAAGAGATCTCAATGCCCTTTTAGAACAATGGGCTAAGTTGGGAACTAATTTGGATAAAGGCATGATTAATTTAAATGGTTAAGGGGGGATTTTCCCATTCCATAGTCGATCCCCCCTTATTTATCATGTAGACAAGTGGATGATAGTGCGTCCTATCGAGTGTTTCGTACTCCTCCTCCACACTTGCAGATTTATGATAATGGGTTGGACATTCAATTTGATCAATGTTGATTTGGATTTTTATGTGACCTTTCTTTGGTTATGGATCATTACATTCTAGTGTTTGGGAGGGTTTCTCCCCTTGTTTGGTCCCTAGTTCTCAGGATTCAATTTTAGTTCTTGGTAGGTGGCGTTCGTCCGAGGGTTTCCAATCTTATTTGCTTGTTGGTTCTTAGGGCTCCATTTCAACTTTTGGGTGTAGGTAGTTCATTGTCGGTTTTTTTTGGATGCCCAAAATAGGATTTTGTTGGGATCCAATCCTTCGACTCCTGGTTATGGTAATGTCTGCTACCTTTTTTGTGTGGTTTATTTTCTTTGTGAAAATTTTCCTCTATCTGTTTTATTGGAAAAGGGATTGGAGACCCTAGGGGGTGGGGKTTTTATGGTTGTTTGCTTCAGTGGTCATAGATGGACCCTTCATGGAGCGAATTCAAGAGAATTCTACGGTGTGATGAAATGATTTCCCAAGGGAATTTCTCTATGCTTCAAYGACGTTTAGTTAAATTCAGGGAATCTGAACATGCAATGATATCCTTAACACAATGTATGGATCAAATGGAGTTATAAATTCAACATTTGAAGTCTCTTTCCTACCCACAACATTCAACCTCTGCATCAATTAATCAAGGTGTTACAATATCTCCATGCGAAGGCAGCACAATCAATGGAAATAAGGAACGTAGCACAACCCTTATGGACATCGAGGAGGGATATCTTCAACAGACCATGGCTACAAAAATTCAGGACTCTGTCTCTTCTTATCAGTAAATGTTTTATAAAGTTGTAATGTTAGTTGGCCAATTTGTAAAAGATGTAATCAATTAGTTTAAACACGAATCTGATATGGAGAGAGCTCCAAATTTTGATTCTTTTTCTCTAGAATTATGTATACATCCTGAGCCATTTTTTGAATACTTTGTATGACCACTATTTGCTTCGACAAAACTTTTTTAATATATACAATTTATTTTCGTTAAAAATAAAAGAACTTCATATCAAAAGATTTTCCAATGTGAAGTCTTGCACAAGATTTATGACTTCACTTACCATACAACACACCTATTCTATAAAGCAATTATGATATGTAAACTATTGTGGATATTCCAATAGAACAGTTCATCACAATGGATCTTGTAATATTCTAAATCTTTTATATGCAGGTTTATTTCCTTAGATCTTAGATTTATTATCACAAGCTCCTTACTTAAATTTATAAAAATATCTTAAATACAAAATGAAAGAAAAATCAAATGAACACACTATCCACACAAATGAACACAATATGTATCCTAGGAAACTCAATACAAGAGAAAACCCAGCTAGAAGGTGAAACCTATGCTTTGCTTTGTTTTCTTCAGTGATGAAAATGAAAATACAAACAAAGGGGCACTCAGTATGGAGTTCCCTTTGACACTGTAGCCCAAATGGCTACTATAGAATATTCTTCCTCCTATGTTAGGCTCTCAAATCCCACTCCTAGATGCTGTGCTCAATTATGAAACACGTACAATGCTAAATATTGGAACCCTTTCTCCTCCTAGTGACCCAATATTTAGCATAGCCTTATAGTAGTATAGGGTGAGTGTTTTTGCATACCTCAACCCTCAATTAGTGGTAGGTTTTGTACCTTATAGAATCTACTTGAAAGTCCACATGTGGCTAGCCCCACATGTATGAGTAATGGGGGCTGACGTGGCATCCATTTGGTACCATGGTGGTCAATAAGGTAGTTTAACTTGCGAGAGGCATAACTACGACATATGAGATCCAATTGAGGTGATTTTTGCACCGTTGGAAAGGTCTCGGTGTGTAGAAAAAAATCAAGGAGTTGGAAGCCATGCTTGCAAAATTTTGGGCCCAAAAAGTGCTATTTGATGCCTCAAAATGGCTCTAGATGGTACCAAGCCCCAAATTTCCAAACTGGGACCAACCATTAAAATGGGCCATGCAAGCCAATTTCTCCATTTTTTCCACCAAGAAAGTACCCAGATAGATGACAAATTATATAATGATCCATTCAAGATGAAATACACATCCTCCTAAACTAGGTGTTCAATAGTGTATGGGTTAGGATAAGAAAAGGCCAATTGAAAGGAAGAAAACTAGTTGCACAAGATGTCGAGTAAAAATCAATTGGATCACATTATTTTGAATGGGTATATGAATCTAAAAGCCATTTTCACATCACCAGAGTATCATAAACAAATGCACAAAACTATATGAAATGATTTGATAACGAGGACCACCAACCTTATTTGTGTCCTTTAGTAGTTAGAGCACCTTTAGGAACCTTTAATGAGTGCATTAAGACATATTAGAGCAAAAAATGATAAGAATAAGTGAAGATGAATTGGAACAAAATGAGCCTCACTCATTAATTAGAAATGATCATGTGACTTGTGCACACTATTATTAGAATATGTTGAATTCCCTATCACAATTAATGTCTCATGATCACAAGTACTATGGAGATTTTGAGGACTACTTCTATGTCAAAGAGTTCTAAAATAGAGGAAGCAAGCATGGGAATCAATTAATATGGATAAAATTTGCACCAATGTATGATGAAGACACAAATAACGACATTGAAAAATTTGTAGACTTGTACTTGTCCACTTATTCATCGCTCATGTAACCACTTTTCTCAATTAAAACCAAGATGGGTAAATAAAACATAATAAACCACTTACATTGACATTTAGGAACACACAAAAAAATCACGAGAAAACAAAATCCAATATCATGAATACCATTAGTACTCTCAGAAAGGCTTTATTAAACATGAAACAAATGTCTGCACAACAAGTTGTGCATATTGTGTTATCACTTCAATTAAATGCTAGTTCACAAAGGTGTATTTTCATTAATATCTCTCCCGTAGAGAAACATGCATTTATTCTAAAAAAAAAGACTTGCAACGTGAACTAGATGAATCTCAAGACATAATGTGCCCATCAATCATTTAATACTATATTTCACTTCCTACAACTATTGATGACATATGTCTAGAAAAATTTGCATCTATCTATATGAAAATGAGATAGAAACACAAAAAAAGTGATAGGCCACATACCCATCCACCATCAGGCTATGCCACACTAATTCAAATCACACTTCAAGAAATGATTTCGAATTATGATAATAATTAATTCGAAAAGAAGCATGAAAGAAGCTGTTATCACTCCAAGAAACCCTTTGTGGTTGCAGACCAAAGGTGCTTGGTAACTTAAGAAATAAATATTTTTGTATTTTGTAAAGGTGGATCAATGGGATAACTCAATTCAATTTATAGCATTCAGACATCAAAGTGATAAACAAATAGACAGTGCTCTCCAAGATTGGTTAAACAGTAAGATAACTTTCAGTGGATGAAGAAAA
>JASDQU010099713.1:647560-668363 GCA_032191745.1 Picea mariana | reverse complement strand
ACAGCCTTCCAAGGCTAAAATATTCTTCTTCCATTAAGGCCAGGTCGAATTGGCTGAGGTGGCAGAATACCCTGTTTTTTGGTTCAAATGAAATTGCCCATATACCTTTGAAATCGTTCTTTTCTTCATCATATATCAAAAATGAATGTTGGAGTGAGTGTGATAATTCATAAGAAATGTATTGGAAAAGGTTCCAAACCTTTTCATATCAAAAATCCCTGATCTGTGCAAAAAATTATTCGAATTCTGGAAAAACAGACTTTCGGTGGTTGACTGGAACATTTCCTAGGTAATTTAACCACCGAAAGTCAGAATTTTCAGAAAAAACTGCCTTTGGGAAAAATCAATTTTCTCAGCCATGGAATATCCGTTTCGCACGTTCCAATAGTCGATCGACATCTACAGATCGTAGGATTTCCAATGGTACAATCAGATTTGGATTTGGAACTAGGGAAGATAGTCAAAATTTCCCTACAAGATTAGGCATATTTCCTTCAAAAATGTTGGTGCGTTTTTGAGAGTTAACAGAACCTATGATAAGAAAGCTACTATCTAATCTATCAAAGCAAAAACTATATATCCTACAACAAAAATAAAACTATCTCCTAAGATATGAAAGCAAGAAAGCTATCTTCTACTCTATGAAAGCAAGAAACTGTTTTCTAATCTATGAAATTCAAATGCATTCTATACTAATATAAGCAAACTTATACTATACTAAATTCAATCATTAACTACAAATTGAAATTGCAACCTAAATCTAAGCAAGAAATTGTATAACATAAACTAAACTAGCTCTATCTTAACAATTCAAATTGCAAAAAAGGGAAATGCTCATAAACATAAATTAAACACTATTCTAGCATATGACAAGTAATGAAATGAGTAAACTAGCTAACAACTAGATAAGCAGAGACTAAATAGCATTTGAATAAGCAATTTGCAAATAAAAACTAACACTATCACTATACATCCACCGAATCCCTGTCAAAGAAAGCATGAATTAAATTTATGTCCTAAAACTCTGTTTTAACTTCTATTTCAACACGAAGAAAGTCTATTCTACCATCTAACTACACACGGGGTTAGTGTCTAAATTTGCAAGCTTTCTTCTACTAACTAATAACTCATTTCATACTAAGAAAACTCCTCATAATAACCTGCAAAAACTAAGTTAAACCAATTAAATCACAAACAAAAAATTAAATAACAAAGAAGTAAAATATCATTTCATGCACAGGAAATAAAATAAAAATGCATCTACATTATCTAATTCACAAATAAACTCATAAGATAGTTACCCAGACTGCTGGTGGGCCCCCCAGCAGTCATGGTTACTCTTCAAAGGCACACCATGAACTTCAACACAATGATTTCACCATTAAAACTAAAAACACAGGTTTTACACAATCTGGCAAAACGAAAATGGAAAAACAGAGCCAAAATCGTATTTGCCTCTAACACACTACTTCTTAGCTATTGTATGACCACCACGGTGGTATTTATAAGCTTTACAGACCAAGTGGTCGACCAC
Source organism: Picea mariana (assembly GCA_032191745.1). Classification (NCBI taxonomy): domain Eukaryota; kingdom Viridiplantae; phylum Streptophyta; class Pinopsida; order Pinales; family Pinaceae; genus Picea; species Picea mariana. The sequence goes on along the minus strand of JASDQU010099713.1, from coordinate 666,829 downwards.
TGGACGGTCGAACCACTTCTAAAAATAGAAAATTACATTAATGGTGCCCTAACTGCCGAAACAGAGTGAGCCAATAATCACCCACCATAACAACCCAAAATCGAGTTGTCAAGAGTTCAGTAGATGGAGGGGATAAGCACGAGAAAAACCCATGTCTCTGATTTGCCCACTACTGGCCGCCAATGCCATAACCGCCAAATCGTCGACCGTTTTTGTGCAGGACGAGGTGTTGGACAGAGTGTTGGACCGGGTACAGGATGCAGAATTGAAAACCACGAACTTCTCTTAATCCATTCAGAATTTTAGGAAACAACCTACGAAGGACCTAATTGGGCATATTACACACAAAACCCATGTGCCAGATTTTTCAGATTCCACTTCATGCTCCCACAATTTAATATTTAAGTTAGATGCCTATAATAGTGTTGGATGGAGTACCGAAAGCAGAAACATGATGCGATTTTGCCCTATAACACCAAAAAAAGTGAATTAGATTCTTGAAAACATAAAAACACAATGAATTATACTCAAGATCGACATAAAACACGAATTATGCATAACTGGTGTAGATCATAGCATTTTGGCACAAAATTCTTCAAAAAGCTTCTCCAAAACATGAAAAACACATATATACATTCGACAAAAGTATCTAATTATTGTCATAAAATCGATCATATCTCAGGCCCAACATTACCCCCACACCTAATATTTTGCAGGTCCCACTGCAAACAAAAAGAAATTGCCCTTCATGACTAAACTTGCGAAGGAGGGGGTGGATTAGCTTTAGAAGCTTCTCCCTCTTGCCCGAGGGATTTTGACTTAGGATTTTTGTGGTGTTTCAATTGCATCCAGAGACTATTATTGGTGGTTGTAATATCATCAACCTAACGCTGTAGAGAATTCATCTTGGCTTATAGGACAACGTTATCATGGCATAAATGACAACTCAGTGTTTCATGCTCTCTAAGTTTGAACTGGAGGGTTTGCAGTTTTTGGAGGTTGATGATGACATGTGAGGAAGCCTTGAGATGTATATTATACCCTCGATCCTTTAAACCATGCAAAACATCAATTTTACCTCTGCAAAATTAGTTCCAAAAGTGACTTCCCATAAGCACAACAATTATGGCCCGACGAACTTGTGAAAAATAGGTATCAAAGTGACACCTGTAACTACAATACAGTAAAACTTGTGTAAAAAATGAGAGAGGTTTTTGTTTTTGAATATGTCCTTTACAAAAACCTCTCTTGGTTTTCAAAAATTCATTTTCATTTGTTAGAAAAACATGCCAAGAAAACATGACTAAAACAGGAAAAACAAAGTGTTTTATTTTATGAAAAACTAGGCCTTTAAGAGAATTGAATATATCCAAAACCATAACGTATATTTAAAAACTGAGATATTTTATTGTTTTTTAATATGTCCTTGATAAAACCTCTCTTGGTTTTCAAAAATTCACTTCCAATTGTTAGGAAAACACGAAAATAAAATATGACTAAAACAGAAAAAACAGAGTGTTTTATTTTCTGAAAGCATAGGCCTCTAAGATGATAGAATATATCCCAAACCATAAAGTATATTCAAAAAATGAGAGAGGTTATTGTGTTTTGGTATGTTGTGAACACAAAACACCTCCCGTTTTCAAAATTACTTTCCCATTTGTTCAGAATCCCATCTTGAGGTTGGTTACTCAAAACTTGCAAAAGTGCAGTGTGCTCTTAGCAGAAGCACAACATGGTCTTTGATAGGGATTTTGGAGGCCTTCCCAAAGGATTTTTGGGATGAAAGAGGTATGGGTGGAAATTTTATGATTTCTTCTACACAATGGAACCATTAATCACTGCAAATTCCTTCTCCAACCCTCTAAAAAACTGACTTCAAGTCAAGCTGTCCAAATGTGCAGAAACCCTCCTATAGCGACTGTATTTGGGGAATTTATCTCAAATGATAACACATGTGAAAAAACTGAAGGAGGTTTTTGTTCCTTGTTATATTATTTACAAAAACCTCTTTCAATATTTTCAAATTCATCTTCCTTATTTCATAAACCAATTTTAAATTAGAACTTTGACCAAGACAATCATTTGAAAATTTATGACAAGAAATGATGACATGACCATGATGAAAATTTATGACCTTGGATGAGTGGAGGGAGTAGTTATGACACCTAGACACACCAATGACCATTTTACAACCAAGATATGTCAAATTTTATTTGATAATTTTATTTTGAAAATATAACAATTTGACCTAATAACCCTATCAATCACATGAAAGAGTAAATTTGATCACTGGTGACTGACAGAACTGACAGATACTAACAAAAGGATTGGTTTGTACTGGTAAGCATGGTGAAAAGGAGAATTGTTATTGCATGTCATCAATATGTAACAATTCAAACAATTGATCCTCTTTTCATAAGCTTGGAATACATATGACAGTAAGTATTTAGCAGTTGTAATCGCTCTGTATTTGTCACAAAGAGTAGTTAAGTATAAGTAGTATTCTATAGCATAAACATAAAAACATACAGGAGCTTATAACACACACAATGATGTCAGTAGCATATAATTTATCATACCAATACAAACAACTGCTGATATAATATCCCAAGACTTTGTAAAAAGACAGTATGACAGAATTTTGACAGAAATCCTACTTTCTCTTCTCATGGGTTTGCTATACAAATGGGAAATGCTTAGCATTTTTAGCTCAGGAAACTCCCCCTAGACTGAATATATGGCACATCCTCGTGCCATGAATTAGCAATAGGCTTCTTGGTCTTTACTGTTTTTAGAGGGGGGTTAACAATAGGCTTCTTGGTCTTCTTGCTTGATGAGGCTGCAGGGGTATCAACAAGTTTCTTGGACTTTTGGTCTGGTAAAGGAATAGCTTGAGCATGAGGGTTTGGGTGGAGTAACAGTCCCTGGATAAAGAGTCTTCTTGCTAGTCTTTATTGTAATATGAGGGTTTTAAAATTGGTAAATGAACTCATCCCACGTTTTTCTCCAATTCGGCTAAGACAAGTAGTTTGATAAGGCCATAAGTTGTTATGGGGATTGATTGCATTATTCCTCACTTGGGGAGACATCTTCTCAAGACTCTTTAAGAATTAAAATGGAAAATTCAATGGCTTATTGAACTAAAAGTGAGATAATGATCAAAAGTGACAGTCTTTAAAGATGAAATATCTACCTTCACATGTAATTAATCTGGTGATGACTATTAGAGGGTTGATTAGCTCCTCTTTTATCAACTCCTTGGAGCATCCCTTAGCTCCAGATATGTTCTGAAATTCGGTTTTGAAAACCCCGTTATAGCTTGCTCTTGGCAACTGGTGGTGTTTAAATTAGCGATCTCCAACTCTTGGGAGATTTGTGGCTGAGGCAATTGATTCCTCAAAGGCCACGAACACAGTGAATAGGAGTTGAGGAAGGCTAAGAGTGTTCCATTGTTGTTGATTTTTCCACCATGCTCACTCAATCCACTTGCATAAAACATGTAATGTCAAACCTACAATGAACAACCTGTAACAAGCATAGAAAATGCAATGTCAAACCTACAATGAACAACCTGTAACAAAAACAAACCAACAGAGTGGTCTGTTAAGGACATATACAATAATTTATATCACACAAGAGTTTAACACTTCAAAATAAAATGATTGATGATGTAATAACCTTTATCATGAAAATAATACAAAATTTTTACAAAGATTTACTTCTCTAGGCAATTATCATTTGTCAACTCATGAACCCCTCCCCCACACCTAAGTATTGTGACACCTCACAATCAAAATTATAGGAAACCAATCAGTTCTCCCGATAGTCGAAGATTTACAGTTTGTAAAGTGTAAAGATAAATTTCACAGATTGGTCTAACGAGACGGTTAGAAGATGGCCCCACCTATAGGATAAGAGATCCTATATATAGATAAGAAGAGGTAGGCAAGAGATTTTCAAGATAGTCTCAGAGTTAGTTCCCAATGAAAATTTTATGGAGCTCATTAACCTTAACTTAACCATACATACTTCATGTCAACTTTGTCTACAAGTAATGTCATACATCAGGACAAGTTTAAATTTATTATTTATTTTTTTTGTCAGATTATCATCCTCGCTAGGTAGAATGCCCTGCTGCCAACAAGCATGTTCAGTACTCCGATGATTTTACCTAGTCATACCACAGGCCGATACCCGCTACCAACAGACCTTTTTAGTATCCCGACGGGTTAGCCTCTTACACCCTCAGAGACTGGCTCTCTATCTTTTAAAATTTTAGTATAAGATTGTTTTATGCAAGAGGATGGGGGGACAGCTCTGAAAACAAATTTTTCTTTCTTTTGTCAATTGGGATGGTATTTATGTTAGAGGACGACTTTCCGTTAAATTCCTTAATGATTGTCCTGATGTAAGGGGCACTTAAGCGGACGTGGCCTATCTAAATATATGATATAATCAAGCTATTTAGTGTGTAGTGGATGGTACCATTGAGAAAGAACAGAAAGGTATCTCTAAGATCAACTCACTTTCTTCTTTTGTAATGTATTGTGATGTTTCCATGACTAACCACTAATCAGACCTCCTTGTTACTCTTTAATAAAGATACTTTACTCACTTACTCAAGTTTCTTGGGAAAACTGTATGAGATACCACTAAGCTTGATGGTTATGGTATTACTTCCTTATACAATGGTGAATGTTTTCAAGAGCAACTGCTTCTTAAGATGTCGTGAGAAAAAGAAGATGAAAATATTTTGCAAAAACATGGCTAACTACAGCAAGTCATTATTCATTTGATGTTTAGCAGACAACAAGTTTCAAGTATAGCAATTTTTTGAAGAAAAATTCTTCTTTTATATTTTCTTGGAATTGTCTACCCTTGGTGATATAAATACCTATAGATATCTCTAAAATTGTTTGCAAAAACCACACTCTAAAATATAAGAAACTAATAAGATCAATGAGGTCAAGTCATAGGAACATGTATCTCATAGTTCTTTTATTAAAAAAAAAAAAAAAATGTAAAATGAGGCTGCATTAAACTTTAAGTTAAACTAACAACATGCAAATTTTATTTACTATCCTACCCTAACTAAAAAGAAAGGGAAAATCTTTATTCAAGTGTAAGAACTCTTCCAATGTAACCATGTGCGGAGCAAGATAAGAAACATACTCATATTCATATATGAAAAAGTTATCGCAGTGATTACCTGGATATGAAGAACTAACCAACCTACTTGTTTGGGCATAAGAAGGTGTTGAAGAAGAGAATAGTATTGTGGCCTGATGACCTCTTGAAACCAAATTTCAATGTAATCTTGATGTTCATCAACAATAATTTATATGCTCTCCTTCATCATGCTATGTAGATCCTCTTCTTCTAGATGATTGATTTCTGAAGTACATAAAGGATCTAATGAGATGGATGTTGAGAACTCCTCAATCTCAGGTCTTAATGATTGCTCTCCACTGGGTGTAGTCCATAATTTTTCAGTTTCCTTCGCATTTTGGAAAGGAAAATCATTTTGTAGCTCATAGGACCTTGATTCTTCTAATATTTCTGGACAGGTATTCAAGTTCTTGGCTATTTTCAAGATGTGTTCTTCTTGAGAAGAAGAGATCCCAGCTATTGCTAAGATTTGAGAAAGTTCTCTCATGCTAAAATTTGCTTCTGAGTTCATCTTTCCATTTGACAAAACTTGGTTCACACAAAGATGATGCCCACAAGGTTAGGATCTCCTAATGGTGGTAAGAAAATAAAGGTTGTATTGTTTGGTTCTGCGGAAGGCTCAAGTGGTCTTGCCTCCTATCCCACTATTATTGGTGCTTCAATTTTCAGTTTTCTAGTGCTCCCTATCTTAGTCTCTTCAGAGACAATTTTAGCTCTTTGGGTTGAGCTAATTCCTATTTTCCGGTATCGGTCTGGGGAGTTTATGAGTGGAACGTTCCTTCCCCCAAAAAGGTCGGAAGAAACCTTGGTTGAAAGGTCTAATTTAGATTTAATGTGTCTACCTTTTGGGTCTCTAGGTCTATTCATGAAAGAAAAAAAAAAAAAGCTACCATTCGGTTTGGGGAAGCCTGCAATAGAAGATGCGCAGGTTCTTACCTCTCATCTTAAAGTTCCCCCGCCACCAATCTAATGCTAAGGTCTAGAAATGACCTATTTCCTAACTATTTCCTACCTTAAGACAACTCCCCGACAACGGTGCCAAAAATGATGGGTGTTCTATATGCACTAAAAAGACACTAAAACCCTCAATTAAATTGTCAACCCGGGGTAAGTAAACTTAGAGTTGTAGCAAAATATATGCCAAAGGTAGAAGGGCTGATAGTAGTATAGTCTAACTAAGGAAGTGGATATCTAAGGCTAATCTATTCAAGCAAAGCTATCTAAGGAGCAAACCCTACTAAGCAATTTTAAACTATGCAACCTAAGTACTTTTGGACCAAGGATCGATGGATAGTTCTAGAAAAACAAGTGAAAACCCTAGTTAAAGCAAACTAGTTCATAACAATAAGCAATAAGAAAAAGCAAACTATTTAAGCATAACAATAAGCAAATAACAAAAGAAAACTACTTTAACTTGCGAACCTAAATTCAATGAGCAACTACCCTATGAAAGCAAATAAATAAACAAGCTAGCAACTATTCTATTAAAGCAAGTAAACAAGTAAGCAAAACAACTAACTAACCTATTAAAGCAAGTAAACAAAGCAACTAGCTAACCTATTAAAGCGAGTAAACAAGTAATCAAAGCAACTAGCTAACCTATTAAAGCAAGTAAACAACTAACTACTCTAAGATAACTTCTACTGCAAGTAATCTAATTAAAAAATTCATTTAACAACTATCTAGCCTAAGAGGCAAGTGAACTATGTTCTTAATTCAAACTTCAAAACTATCTCTAATTCATAAAAGGAAATCTATTTAATTGAAAGCAAGAGAAATTAACAACTAGTCTTGAACCTATGATAAGCAAGATACTATCTAATCTATCAAAGCAAAGACTATCTATCCTACAACAATAATAAAACTATCTCCTAAACTGTGAAAGCAAAAAAGCTATCTTCTACTCTATGAAAGCAAGTAAACAAGTAAGCAAAACAACTAACTAACCTATTAAAGCAAGTAAACAAAGCAACTAGCTAACCTATTAAAGCAAGTAAACAAGTAATCAAAGCAACTAGCTAACCTATTAAAGCAAGTAAACAACTAACTACTCTAAGATAACTTCTACTGCAAGTAATCTAATTAAAAAATTTCATTGAACAACTATCTAGCCTAAGAGGCAAGTGAACTATGTTCTTAATTCAAACTTCAAAACTATCTCTAATTCATAAAAGGAAATTTATTTAATTGAAAGCAAGAGAAATTAACAACTAGTCTTGAACCTATGATAAGCGAGATACTATCTAATCTATCAAAGCAAAGACTATCTATCCTACAACAATAATAAAGCTATCTCCTAAACTATGAAATCAAAAAAGCTATCTTCTACTCTATGAAAGCAAGAAATTGTTTTCTAATCTATGAAATTCAAATGCATTCTATACTAATATACACAAACTTATACTATACTAAATTCAATCATTAACTACAACTTGAAATTGCAACCTAAATCTAAGCAAGAAATTGCATAACATAAACTAAACTAGCTCTATCTTAACAATTCAAATTGCAAAAAAGGGAAATGCTCATAAACATAAATTAAACACTATTCTAGCATATGACAAGTAATGAAATGAGTAAACTAGATAACAACTAGATAAGCAAAGACTAAATAGCATTTGAATAAACAATTTGCAAATAAAAACTAACACTATCACTATCCATCCATCGAAACCCTATCAAAGAAAGCATGAATTAAATTTCTATCCTAAAACTCTGTTTTAACTTCTATTTCAGCATGAAGAAAGTCTATTCTACCATCTAACTACACACGGGGTTAGTGTCTAAATCCACAAGCTTGCTTCTACTAACTAATAACTCATTGCATACTAAAAAAACTCCTCATAAGAACCTGCAAAAACTAAGTTAAACCAATTAAATCACAAACAACAAATAAAATAACAAAGAAGTAAAATATCATTTCATGTACAGGAAATAAAATAAAAATGCATCTACACTATCTAATTCACAAATAAACTCATAAGATAGTTACCCAGACTGTTGGTGGGCCCCCCAACAGTCGTGGTTACTCTTCAAAGGCACACCACGAACTTCAGCACAACAATTTCACCATTAAAACTAAAAACACAAGTTTTACACACTCTGGCAAAACGAAAATGGAAAAACAGAGCCAAAATCATATTTGCCTCTAACACACTACTTCTTAGCTATTGTATGACCACCACGGTGGTATTTATAATCTTTACAGACCAAGTGGTCGACCACTAGAGGGTCGAACCACTTCTAAAAATAGCAAATTACATTAATGGTGCCCTAATTGCCGAAATAGAGCGAGGCAATAATCACCCAACATAACAACCCAAAATCAAGTTGTCAAGAGTACAGTAGCTGGAGGGGATAAGCACGAGCAAAACCCATGTCTCTAATTCGCCCACTACTGGTTTCCAATGCCATAACCGCCAAATCGCCCACCGTTTGTGTGTAGGACGAGGTGTTGGACGGAGTGTCGGACCGGGTACCAGATGCAGAATTGAAAACCATGAACTGCTCTTAACCCATTCATAATTTCAGGAAACGGCTCACAAAGGACCTAATTGGGCATATTATGCACAAAACCCATGTGACGGATTTTTCATATTCCACTTCTTTCTTCCACAATTTAAGGTTTAAGTTAGTTGGCTGTAATAGTGTCGGATGGAGTATCGGAAGCAGAAACATGATGTGATTTTGCCCTGTAACACCAAAACACATGAATTAGATTCTTGGAAACATAAAAACACAATGAATTATACTCAATATCGACATAAAACACAAATTATGCATACATGGTGTAGATCATAGCGTTTTGGTACAAATTTCTTCAAAAAGATTATCCAAAACATGAAAAACACATATATACATTCGGCAAAAGTATCTAATTACTGTCATAAAATCGATCATATCTCGGGCCCAACACCTCCCATGTGGAGTGAATTGGATCCTTGAGGGAGCTCCTCCTCTTCGTTTGCCTCAAAATCGCAGAGCTTTCTTGCTCTTCTTGTCTTGCCAAAACTTGCCTTCCTTGGTTGTGCGCCCTTGTTCTCTTATAGGTTCTCCAAAGGTCACCATTGCAAACTATCGCGTCCTTTGGGGGTGTTGTGCCCCTTTGTGAATCCATGTCCAAATGAATTGTCGTGCCCCTTCACAGACCCGATCGCCCAAATGAATCGTCACACCCCTTCACAAACCCAATCACCCAAACGAACCCATGCACTCATAAACTATAATGCCCCTTGGGACCAGCACGCCCAACCTTTGTGCCCCCCTCATGTTTATAGGTATTAGCTAGGGGTCCAACTCAGGCAGGCAGGGTATGGTGGCGCTTCTTCGCATTGATGGTCAGAAATACCATGTGCTTTGTCCTCCCTTGTCAAGCGTTGAAAAAAAAAATCCCTCTGATTTTTTTGTTACGATGAGTTCGTCCATGCTGGCATTATCAGTTCAAATCTTAGTTGCGGGGGGGTTTAGTCACAAGTTTTTCATGTGTCATTGCCAGTTCAACTCTCAGTCGTCCATGCTAGCATTGCGAGTTCAACTCTTAGTTGCGAGGGTTTTAGTCACAAGTTTTTCGTGTGTCATTTACAATTCAACTCTCAGTTGCAGGGGGTTTTAGTAACAAGTTTTCCATGTGTCTGCCACTGGATAATACACTTATAGTTAACAATCAGATGGATTGATCATTGAACAATGAGGATTAAAAGGGAAGACAATGATTAAACGTATCCCTAGATTTTAATCATGAAGCCTTCATCCAATTCCAAAATATAACCGCCTTTCTATGTAACAATCCATATTTTTATCAATTTATTTTATTATAAAAGAAATTTTATCCATTTATTTTATTATAAAAGTAATATGGTCAAATTCCAAATTAACCACATAATTCAATGTTCATAGAGTTGGCCAATCTCATCACAAACATAAGCAAATGATGGATAAAATTAGTGTGGTGGTTGATACAATCCATATTTTTATCAATTATTTTATTTTACTCTGGTTAATATAATCCATATTTTCTTTTTGAGTTTTTAAATTTTTTGAAGTTCAATCTCTCTTAATATGTATAGTCAATTTTATTCATCAATTTATTCTAGAAAGGTTTTGAAGACTTCAATTTACATTTGTGATATTGTCAATAATCACTATTACACTTATGACACTTTCAATAGTCACTAGCATCTAAATTTATCCAATTCTACCTTAACTTTTAAAAGTATGGAATAACTACTTTTACTTCTCATTTACTTTTAAGCTATGCATAAATAATACATTATTACAAATTTCAAGTGTTTCATAATTATTTTAACTTTTACTTTTAAACTACATCAAAATATTTTCTTGCTAATTTCACTTGTATATATATAAATTAATATATAAATCACATGTGATGCCAAATGTTAAGTTTTCACATAGAAATTTCACTTATATATATAGATTAATATATAAAATCAGATGTGATGGTAGCAACATGCAAGGAGTACTCAGTGTATAGTATTTGATTTGATAATGTATTGTTTAAGGAAACTGTTTTCAATGTATTGCAGTGGCCTGGGCATCTTGTTGCATCTGAGTGCCTATAGGATTGGGTCTAGAATTGCGAGAGCGAGAAGGGATAGACTTATTTATGTGCCCTCAACGAGGGGCTCGACCTTGCGGCATGGAAAAAATTACAACAACATGATTCAATGGGAAGGGAATCGAAGCAATATGTATATGAAAAGAACCGCGAATACCAAAAGTGAGAGTAACAATTCTAGTGATTTGAGTCGTCTGTCTAGAGTTATGAAGACATGAACCAACCTGGACAACCCATTTTCTATTCTCATTCGAACTAATGACAATTGAAACCATGATGAGATTGTAGTGTTGTGAAATGGAAGATCTTGTACTAGCCATGACAAATAATTATGGATTGCATTCACCACCCTTGACCTGAAAATCCTCTGCACGTGGTCAGTTTGGCATGGAACTTCTTGAAAGCATCAATTGTTGCATGGTAGAGATCGCCTGGGGATTGAGCATGTGAGTGTTTGGCCCTATATGTGATGTCACTAGCCTCCTAGTCACCCCATCAAGGAACAAATTTTATATAATTATTATACGAAATATAAAATATAAATTATAATAAATATTATTAAATTATAATAGAGTATTATAATTGTAAATATTAATATTTATTTAACAAATTATATAAGAATATTATTTTATATTATTTATATTATTAAAAAATATTTTTGAAATTTATTCATCACAAGTTCAATTGGAACTATAGCATTGAGAAAAGGATAAATGGAGGGTGGAAAGCTTATTATGGGCTTGAAAATAATTGTAAATTAGAAGACCTTTGGCTATGGGATAAGGAAAATCTCCTCTTTGAGACTCTTTTCACTCCTATCATCTTACATGGATGTGAATTTTGGGGATGCAATCTCTCTCAAGAATCCTGGAGAAATATAGAGCAGATCCAAAAGAATTTTATAACTTATAATCTCAAAATTAAGGGCAATACACCTTATCCTGTCCTCCTCATCGAAGCAAGTCTTTCCCTTGTTGAGAGCACAACTATGATAAGGTACTTAATGTACAAGAACAAGATAAACGACATGGATAACAAGAGGCTCCCAAAAATTGCTTCCGACTCTAGCCAAAATTACCAACGGCTCAAGCGTGGATGGCATAATGATGTCAAGTCTTGGCTAAATCATCGGGGGAAAATGAAGAAGTTATTCTGCAGAATATCAATGATATTAAAAATATTTTACAAGCTAAATTTAAGGAGAATCTATGGTGCAATAAAGAATTAGAGGATAAAATAAAGTAAAGACATTATAAGAGGGTGGTTAACCCTAACCTTGAAGATCAAAAGTATCTTTTTGTTTTGGCTAGCATAAAGAAGATAATCCATATTGCTAAAATAAGAACTAATTCTCATTAGTTGCATAGTGAAACTAGGCGTTGGACAATCCCCAAAACACCATGGAAAGAAAGAATTTGTCACCTTTGTGACACCAAGATGGTTGAAGATGAAAAACACTTTCTCCTAGAATGCTCTGTGTATACCCAAATTAGATCCCAATTTCCAAATATTTGTCACAATATCGACTTTTCTAACCTTCTGAGTCATCAAAACTTTAGGGATCTTGAAATTCTTCTCTTAATGTTTTTCAAGCATCAAAATAATATTTTAAAGAAATCCCAGTAATCTCTTGCTTTTCTTAAGGTCTGATAGACCAATTTTATTCTCAGTAGATGTTAACCACCACCACCACCATCAACATATTATTTGTTATATAAGTAATTAATGAAAGTTAATAAAACAATTTATATTAAAATTATTAACAAATACATTTATATTAATAATTTTAATACAGAACAAGTTGATGGGATCTTGTATTTCATGGATATACGGAACAAGTTGAGCATGCAATCGATCAATCCTTGACCAATTCTCAAAAGGATCATCTTAGATATAGCACAAAGAAGGATGGAAACACACTCTATCTCATCCAAAATGGCTTGGATGAAAGTATATTTCCCAAGATCTTAGCAGCAAGATTCTGAAAGACAATGTGGGACATATTAGAGACCAACTATTAGTGCATTACCAAGGTAAAGACAGTTAAGTTGCAGAAATTATGAATGAATTTTGAGAATCTGAAGATGAAGAAGTCAGGGTCAATAGACTAGTACATGACCCAAGTAATGAATATTGGAAATCAATTCAGGATTAATGGTGAAGAGATTCCAGATCAAAGAGTGGTAGAGAAGGTTCTTAGAACCTTGCCTAAGAATTTTGATGCAGTGGTTATAGCCATTTAATATTCTAAGGACTTGGCACATCTATTAGTAGATGAGTTGATGGGATCCTTGTTATCCTATGAACCCAGAATGAACATATATGATGATTCCTTGGAAAATGAATTCAGATCTCAGGTTTTTATCTCAAGAGTGAGAGGAGGATCAAGGTGAAGAGACATGAGCAATCACAACAGAAGGAATGACCAAAGAGATAGTTCATAACAAGAAAGGAGACTATATCTAAATCCTCGTAGTTTCAGAAGGAGAAACAACAAAATCTCACAACCAAATAAGGGGTATGACAAATCCAAAGTTAAAAGTTTTTATTGTAATAAGTTGGGTCATTATGCATATGAATGTAGGAAGAAGAAAGCTAACCTTAACATAAAGGATAAAAACTATTCTAACACCTATGAGAACTACAAAGACTCTTTATTCCTTACTTGTAATGTTACTCAAGAGATTTCTAATGATATTTGGCTTTTATATAGTAGGTGTAGAAATCATACGACATGATACATAAGTTTAATTGGAAATCTGGATGATTTAGTAAGGCCTGAAGTCAAGTTGGGGTCATATACTATTCTAAAAGTTATGGGAATAAGAATGGTCAATATCTAAACCAAACAAGGTTAGAAAATGCACATACTAGATGTGTATTATTCCCTAGGTTTGAAACATAATCTTATTAGTGTTGGCCAACTTACTAAAATGGTATGATGTAATATTTAAAGGCAATGATTGTTTCATATGTGATAAACCTCCAAGTAAGATGTTGATTGCTAGGGTGAATATGACACGGAATAGAATGTATCATCTTTCCATGAATTATGATAGATAGGATGTCTCATTTTCCCAAAAGGAAACATGTTTGGATGATTTTTAGTTGTGGCATTTCATATTTGGTCATCTACATTTTTGTGGTCTAAAACTATTGCAACAAAAAGAATGGTTGAATTTTTTCCTCCCATTCAAAAGGCAACTAGTTCTTGTGAGAGTTGCATTATGGAAAAGCAACACGTTGACAATTTTCCTAGAGGGGTGTCTTATATATAAAAGGAACCATTGGAGATGGTTCATACAGATATATGTGGTCCAATGTAGACCCAATCACTAGGAGTAATTTACTACTTCCTAACCTTCATAGATGGTTACAACAAAAAGACTTGGGTTTACTTTCTTGCAAATAAATCAGAAAATTTTGACAAGTTCATAGAATTCAAGGCAATGATGGAGAAGCAAAGTGGTCACCATATCAAAGTGTTAAGATCATATAGAGGAGGTGAATATGATTCAAATGTTTTTCATTATTTCTACAAGCAACATGGGATCAAAATATAGTTTACAACAAGGTATACACCTCAACAAAATGGTGTAGTTGAAAGGAAAAAAAGAACCCCGTTATGAATATGGCTAGAAGCATGCTAAAAGAAAAAACATTTGTCAAATGATTTTTGGGGAGAAACAATATCTTGCTATGTTTATGTTTTGAACATATCTCCAACTAAAAGTGTGAAAAAGAAAGTTCCACAAGGAGCATGAGCATGTATGAGTTGCAGTATAACACACTTCAGAGTATTTGGTTGTGTGACATATGATCATGTTTCTAAAGAGTTTAAGAGGAAGTTACATGACATAAGTGAAAAATGCATCTTTCTTGGGTACTTTGATCACTCCAAGGAATATAAATTGTATAATCTAGTGACAAATAATGTTATAACCAATAGTGATGCTGAATTAAAAGAAGATGAAGCATGGGATTGAAGCATAGAAAAGAATATATATGTTGGAGCAACAATAGCTCAAGAAAAATATGAAGTAGAGGAGCATGTTGCACAAGGTGGACAACAATGTTCGCAAACCCAATCACCAATGAGAGATATTCCAACAAGGACTCCAAGAAATTTGTTCAAGGTGAGTCATCTATCCCAGTAGCCAAGTATAATCCTTCTTCTCAATCAAGCAATGAATATGGTCCTAAAATTTCCTCCCTAAGGTCTAGAAATACTATAAGTTTAAGAGAAATATATGAAGATCTAGATGTGCATAAAATTTTTGCATTGTTTTCTTTTCAACCCACGTATTTTGAAGAAGCAATTAAAGAAGAAAATTGGGTCAAAGAAATGGATGAATAAATTCATTCCATAGAGAAGAATGATTCACGTGATCTAATCTAATTACCAGAAGATAAAGATTGCATTGTTGTAAAATGGGTTTACAAATCCAAGTTTAATGAGAAAGGAGAAGTTGAAAAGTATAAGGCTAGATTGGTAGCAAAAGTTTTTTCACAACAACCTGGAGTAGATTATGGTGAGACTTTTTCACTAGTTGCAAGGTCAGATACAGTTAGAGTTATCTTAGCCACAACATCTCAAAATAGGTGTAAAATTTATCAAATGGATGTGAAATTAATGGTATTTTATAAGAAGAAGTATATGTGGAGCAGCCACCAGGATATGTGATAAAAGGATATGAAGATAAAGTCTACAGATTGAAGAAATCTTTCTATGGGCTTAAGAAAGCTCCCAGAGCTTCGTATAGTAGGATTGATTCATATTTGATCAGTACTAGATTCAACAAAAGAAGCAAATATCTCACATTGCATACAAAAGTGAATAAGCAAGGTCAAATCTTGATTGTTTGTTTATATCTTGATGATATGATCTTCATAGAAAATATATCATTGGACAAGTTTAAATTGTCTATGAAACAAGAATTTGAAACGACTGATTTGGGGCTAATGAAAGATTTCCTTGGTATTGAAGTTCTTCAATCGATTTCATGAATTTTTCATTTTAGGCAAGGTATGCCATGAATGTGCTGAAGAGGTTCAGGAGATGAATTGTAAACAAGAACCAACTTCAATTACAATAGGGACAAAGCTCAACAAAGAGGATGTGAGACCCAATTGTTGGGTTGTTATATTCTTTGCAGTAAAAGAATAGTCATCCCACTGCCTAGTTGAGGTGGATCGACTAAGTGAAGAATCAATCGATGAGTTAATTTGATTTGATGGTTATGTTGAGGTCGAAGTGATCAACTGGGAATTCATAGTCGAATTGATCGATGAGAAGTCAAAATTTTGAATGACAAGAGATTGAGTGGAAACCAACTGAATACCAAATAGAGATCGACTGGGAAGTTGACTGTAACAAAATCCTGAGACTTACAAGATTGCAACCAATCATTTGTGTGGATATTTAACCATTTTTAGGTGCCGTGAATTAGGTTTTTTCATATTGTAAATCCTATAAATAAGGAACATTGTAAATGCATTACGTTTATCTTCATGTGAGGGTTGTTGATCATGTAGATGTAATTTGAATTGGTTGCAGGGTTGTTCATGTGTAAAGCAAGAGAGTTTGATAATGATTATGGCTTAAGTGTAGACCAAGGTTATTCATGTAACTCTTTATTCAATAAATGAATGAGAAAACAAGAGAGAAAGATGCTCAAGGAATGCTCATTTTCCCATTTGGGTTTCCAGGGTAAAATATCTATATATTGTGTCTATCATTTATTTCCTGCTTAAATATGTCTTCTCTTTCCTAGTTGGTTTAGTGGGGGTGTTCATTTCTTGACAAGTGGTATCGGAGCCAAGTTGATTAGTTCTTTAACAAGAGTGGTATCAATAGATCTTGGATATGAACCAAGCCTAGGTCCAATGGGAGTCATAAGTAAATTATCTTTAAAGATGTGCTTGAAAGAGTGGCAAGCAGTTTGAGAATAGAGATAAAAAAATTCAATTGCCAAAATATTGAGCTTTGGAAGATTAAAATTGAATATATCCTTGTAGATCGAAATAAATGGGCAACGGTAATCCCATGAACCATTCCAATGGATATTTCAAGGGAAAAATGGGAGAAACTCGAGAGAAGAGAAAATAGTATGATTCAAATTTGTCTTTGAAATTCGATGTTGCTAAATTTATGAGGTGAAGACTTGGAAAATAAATTGTGGGACAAGTTGGGAAGCTTGTACCAATCGAAATACCTGATAAACATGTTGTTTCTTCAGAGGAAACTATATCTTCTAAGGATGAGTTATGGGATCTAGATAAAAGAGAACTTGAGTGCATTCAATACTGTAATAAGTCAGTTATTGTCTATGGATATTAAAATCATTGAGGAGGATAAATGCATAATCTTGTTGTGTTCTTTTCCAAACTCTTGGGATATCTTAGTCATGGATATATGGACTAATCCGACCACATTAATGCTTGAAGACATGGTTTCATCTCTACTGTCAAAATAAATGAGATGGAAGAACATGAAAGGATCAACCAAAGAAGCCTTGATGGTGAGAGGTCAATTGATCGACAGAGATAAAGAAAAATTCTCTGGTAGAAATTCTAAGTTGAAGGGTAGATCTAAATCCCCGTTTAAGTTGATGAGAAGATGTTGGAAATGTGGTAAATTTGGGATTTACAAGAGAGATTGTAAGTAAGAATTAAATAAGATCCATGGATCCGAGGAGAAATAGTCAACAAAGATAAATATGACTCTAGATAAAAGAGGTGGCGTGCATGTGGCATCAAATAATACACAGTTAGATCATGATGTTTGGTTGATCGAATCAGGTGCATATTTTCACATGACACCTCACAAATAATTTTTCTGTGAATATGAAATATATGAAGGGGGGTATGTATTCTTGGGAAATGACTCGGCAACCAAAATTGTCGGATGAGGAAGAGTTCGACTGATACTGCAAGATGGGAGGAGCAAGACCCTTCCAGGTGTGCGACATATTTAGAGTTTGGAAAGTAATATGATATATGTTAAGAAAATGAGTGAAGCAAACTTGCACACTTTATTTCAGAAGGATACATGCAAAATGGTCAGGGGAGCAATGGTATTAATGAAAGGAGTTTGGATTGGATCCTTATATAATATTTTAGGGAATGTTGACTCAATTGGATGCAATGTTGTTTCTAAAGTTGACTCAAATGAGACTCAATGAGACTCGACTTGGTCGACACAAAACAAATCGACTATTCTTCGTCAAGTCGACCCGACCATGTTATGGCACCAAAGGATGGGACACATTAGCGAAAATGGACTTTGAGATATGCACAACAAGGATATGGTCGAGGGTTTTCCTAATTGTAATTTGGAAGTCGATTTTTGTGAACATTGCATATATGGAAAACAAAATCGATTTAGATTCCCATCTGGAGAAACAAGGGAAAAAGGGATTCTGGAATTGATACATAGTGACATGTTTAGGCTTGTATCAGTCCCTTCACTTGGTGGATCCCTGTATTATGTGCATTTTGTGCATTTTCCCAAGGAAAAGAGGAACAAGTTGGATAATAAGGTAGTCAAGTGTATTTTCATTGGATACAAGGATGGAGTAAAAGGATATAAACTATGGGATCCACTGTTAAGAAAGACAATGTATAGTTGAGATGTGGTCTTCAGGGAATTCAGGGGAATCTCCAAGTCTGGAGAGGTTTAAATGGATAAAGAACCAAAGAAGCTAGTGTTTGAACTAAGGAATGATGAACATGATTTAGATGAGTCAAGTGAATCATATGAAGAGGTCGAAGTCGACTCCAGTTGTAAGGAGTTCTGAACAAGTAAGAAAACCACTTGAAAGGTATAGTCCACTTGATTTCCATCCTGCATTTGCGTTATTTGTCATTGATGAGGAGCCCAAGTCAGTCAGGGAGGCAATCGACTCGATAGAGGGTAAAATCTAGAAGGATGGCATGGTCAAAGGAATGGAATATTTTCACAAGAATGAGATGTGGGATTTGGTCGAGCTACCTAATGGAAGGAACCCCATCAGTAGCAAGTGGGTATTCAAGAAAAATTTGAATGCAATAGGTCACGTCAAAAAATTCAAATCTTGAATAGTAGCAAAAGGATTCCCAAGACGAGGGAGTCAACTTTGGTGATATCTCCCCCCCACATTGAAAAATTAACTTCGATTAGAGTAATAATGTCTATGGTTGTAGCATTTGATATTGAAATGGAGAAAATGGATGTGAAGACAATGTTTTCACATGGGGACCTGGAAGAATAAATCTACATGAAACAACCTGAATAGTGTTATCCACATTTTTGGTTATCGAGATGATATTATGATCATGTCATGATAATGGAAGATCAAACTCTTCATTAAGAACATTTATTTGAAGAAGGTTACACTTGTCATTTTCTCAAAATCATATTTTGAAAATAGTTCGCAGGCTGCATATATATTCTCCTGCGAGAATCTTCATTCCCGCAGGCTGCATTCGGCTTGACTGCGAACCTCTCGCAATGAGCTCAAGGCTAGGGTGAGAACTTGTTT
>JASDQU010099713.1:613443-647540 GCA_032191745.1 Picea mariana | reverse complement strand
TCCAGAATCGAACCCCCTGTTCATGTCTTGTTCTGATATTTATAAGATTACAAAACAATCCTCTGATCCTAAAAACATGGATCAGATCAACTAAAATTAGAAAAATAAAAACTGTTTGCAAGATACAAGGAATATTTCCTCAAAAAGAGGTTGATCCCTGATTTTCCTCTGTTGACTGTTGGTGATGTGTAGACAACCTTCCAAGGATAAAATATTCTTCTTCCATTGAGGCCAGGTCGAATTGGCTGAGGTGGCAGAATACCCTGTTTTTTTGGTTCAAATGAAATTGCCCATATACCTTTGAAATCGTTCTTTTCTTCATCATATATAAAAAATGAATGTTGGAGTGAGTGTGATAATTCATAAGACATGTATTGGAAAAGGTTCCAAACCTTTTCATATCAAAAATCCCTGATCTGTGCAAAAAATTATTCGAATTCTGGAAAAACAGACTTTCGGTGGTTGACTGGAACATTTCCTAGGTAATTTAACCACCGAAAGTCAGAATTTTCAGAAAAACTGCCTTTGGGAAAAATCAATTTTCTCAGCCATGGAATATCCGTTTCGCACGTTCCAATAGTCGATCGACATCTACAGATCGTAGGATTTCCAATGGTACAATCATATTTGGATTTGGAACTAGGGAAGATAGTCAAAATGTCCCTACAAGATTATGCATATTTCCTTCAAAAATGCTGGTGCATTTTTGAGAGTTAACAGAAGCAATAAGCACACATGCAATAATCAATATTCATGCTAGACTTATAAATAATGTTTAATCATGCCATGCACAACGAATTATCAACAATCATGCACATTATAAAAACATCATCTCGGATAATAATGATACAAAGTGGAATGTAAATATATAGAAAACAAGCAAGAGCCCCACTCCTCCTCCCTCCCTTAGAGAGCTCATTCACTTAGTCATTTTTGTGTAAGCCTTCCTTAAAGAAAGATTTGCCTTCATTGCATTCAAAGCTGGAACGTTAAGTCTTTATAACGTATAATCACTTTTTCACGTCAACATCCTCCATCTTCTTTAAAGTGAGCATCCTCCAGTTATTCACGTCAACATCCTCCATCTTCATTAAAGATAGCACAAAGAGAACTTATCATAATTAAATCATTCACCAACTGGTGCAGACCAAGGACATTCCTCCCAACCATAAACACTATTGTTCCAAATCTCAATAGCAGGTCACCCCCGTGCCAGGGCTATGAATCCACAAAGACGGGTCCTAGGTCAAATCTAAAGAACACAACAGTTGTCTAACATGCTCTCAAGTTTTCCCAACCACACAACAATCCTAATTTCTATCTCTCTTCCCCTTCAACCTGCATAACCAAAAGAAATGAACCCTTTTTTCTGCCATGCAGTCGCTCATGTTGTTTCATTTCTCTCTATGGCTCTAGTGCTACTGGTCAGGGATCTCAATGATGGAAACTCCAATGATTCTCAACTGTGCACAACTCTTTCATAAATTTCATCAATCTCATGTAGACATGCATCCATTCCCTCCCAGAATGATCAATAATTCCTCACAACCATCTAGCAATGAATCTCCACCTCCAACCATTTGTTTCCATGCCCAAACCAAGAGCACACGAATGAGAAAGAGTGAATGAATAATTAACAATGAATGAAGAGCCAAAATGAAAGAGTGAACCCCCCAAACAACCCAAAGAGGGGTTTATATATTTACTTGGAAATCAAGAACCACATGTCCTTTCCCAATAAGATCATGTAATCGCTTTTCTAAATTAAAACCAATATGGGTAAATAAAATATAATAAAAAGCTTAGCTCCTTTATCCCCCTCTCTTGTGGAATCATAACCCCCTATCACTCTTGTCCTTGTCCATCCTGTAGCCAACGATGTATTTTTTTTTTTTTTTGTACTGGGGGAATCGACAACTTGCGGTTCTCGTACTTGCGTGACATGGGGTCGATACCTGTCCACTACCACTATAACCCCATGTGCTTCCATGCAGCCCGCAAGAATGGAGCACAGGTAAATCGGGGTGAGAATCGACCTTGAGACCTCTTTTTACATACTTCCTTCCATTTACATGACACTTGCCAATCGGTCTACACCCCTGCGGGCCAACAATGTATTTTATTAATATATATAGAAGGATTAAATTTCTTAGGCACTCTGCCCCTTTTCAACATACTGGTTCACCGACCTAATGTCACATTTACATAATACATTCTAGTTCATAAGGATCAAAACCGGGGTATTACATGCCATATTCCATTAGATACATAAATGATAGCAAACATAATGACATTGGAAATTATTGCGGAGAATAATTAATGTTATACTATCCATATTGAGTAAATGAGAATAAGATCAAGCAACAAATACTCAACTTGGAAAATTGCCCATGTCACTTTAAAACAAACCATAATGAAAAATAAAAGTTTACATTTACTATCACAACTAGATGGGGTGACATTCAACATGCAATGAATGAAATGGACACAAAATGTAAGCAATTATTCAACATAAATAGTCTTGAAAGAACTGGAGTAGAAAGTACAAAAACTAATGAAGACATAAATGGGAAATATGAAAAATATGACCTTGAAACAAATTTACAATATTTTCAATGCATGAAGAACATCAAGCTACCACACATGAGGAAATTTAGACTTGTCAAAAAACCACAAATACTAGAGAATGCATAGTAATACAAGATTAGATGACAATTAAACAAAGAACAAGTAACATTACTAACATAAATATTGACAAAAAAAACTATAGGCCAATTGAGCCAATCCATTTATTCTTGACAGGAAGTGTAGGAACAAGGAAAACATTTATAGCTAATGAAAATTTTCAATCCTTAGTACATATGCACAACAATACAATGAAATATGACCCATTGTAGGTAAAAGGACTAATCACGATGTATACAAGAAAAGCAATGTTAAATGCTAGTGGTGTTACATTGCACTCTGCATTTTATATGCCCTTTAACAAGACATATTGTCTTTTGCTAGACAATGAAAATCTAGACACATTGTCGAAGCAATACCAACAACTTCATGTAGTTCTTATTGATGAAGCATCCCTCATTGGTGCAAAAAATATCTATCAAATCTATAAATGACTGTGTCAAATCCTACACATGTCAAGATTATACTTTGGCAATGTCGACATAATGTTTTTCAAGGACTTATGCCAAGTGCAACTTGTAAGAGACTCTCTTATATTTGAGAACCTAAGAGTTAACAAAAACATAATTGCATATGATTTTGGAAGGGGAAAATCAAATGCTATCAAGTGCATACAACAATGCGTCAAGAACACACATGCTTCATGAATGCACTAAATAGAATGATATTGAACAACCAATCTGACAAAGATATCACATACATAAATGACCATTTCCATATATCATCACCTTTAGACCCACTATTCCCATACATATCCTATTGAAACAAAGTTGTCTAGAGACATAATGCAAAAGTTCTTTCACTGGTACATGAGGGACAAATAACACTTAGAGCTATTGATGAATAAGAAAGTATTGGAGCAAGTTTTTTTCCCTATGAAAAGTCAATAGCACTACCATCAATATGTTAGTTGAACTATATGCAAAAAAATATAACACTGAGGACGCACTAGTCAATGATGCTGAAGGGATCTTCAAAACATAGACAAGTAACAATAGCGACTCCAATATCGTTTGGATAGAGTTCTTGAACACAAACATTGGAAAACATTATCCCCAAGGGTTAACTGAATTGGTCTTGATGCCATACATGTGTACTCTCCCCCAAATTTGGGGAGGTCACACATTCAACTCTCATGCTCCTTGGGGCTATGGTTTACTTCACTTACCATCCATGGATCACGAGGAAGTATTCGATGGGTATTTTGTGAAGCTTTCTTCAAAAAAAAAAAAACATTGGAAAACATCAAAGAAGTAGATTCCCCAAGCTATATGAAACAAATATCTTACCAAATTGGACACTAATTTACCGAATTGCAAAACCACTAGCAATACCTCGCAACAAGTCACAAATCATAATACCAAAAGAATTTCCAATGCAATTAGCTTGTGCAAGAACAATACACCGAACATAAGGACTGAGACTGTATCACCTTGCATTCGACCCAACCAGTGTTACACAACATGGGTTAGTCTATAATGCATTGTCACACATCAAAATTATTGACTCATTATACTTGATTGAAAACCTAACACAAAAAAACTTTCATGTAAAGAAAAAAGTTTTAAATGAAACGACATAACTAGAAACAATTGCACCATGGAGTCCCTGAGGTGTAGGACAGTCGGTGACGGAGTGTGTTGTTAAGCCACTCCGTGATGTTAAAGTCACCGGTTTGAAACCTGCGGGGACAAAAAATCCAACCATGTTAAGGGTTGGTGTGGCTCAGGCCGGGTGCGATCCCCGGGTGATTTTGACGACTTAGATGCCCCTGAGTCGTGGTTTCTCAAGCCACAGGTTAATCGCAGGTCCTGCACAAATTAACAAACAAAAAAAAAACAATTGCACCATGGAAGCTAGAATTTCCAAAAAACACAACCAACGATACAAACAACTTATCAATTGAAACTCTAAACACACATAGTATACATGCACATATTGATGAAATTGTGCATGATATAGAGTTCATGAACAATATGGTACTATGTCTTCAAGAAACTCACTTACATATTCCACCGAAAAATACACGCTTCATGAAATTCAACTTCCCCATAACACATTTCATCCATGGCATAATTACTTGTATAAAAAAAAGATACTTATCAATGCAACAAAAACCTACTACAATAATAAAGTTGAACTAAGCCTCATTGGAATGTACTCTAAACAACCAATTTTCTTAATGAACATATATGGAACACTATATGAACAAGTATTAATAATATTTGAAACAATTAGAAAAGCAAAATCACAATCAACATATATTGATAACGTCTTTTAGATTATTGACAACTTCAACATTGATATCCAATCAAATACTATTAAAAGCAAAACTCCAATACAATACATGGAAACAAGAAAAGTGGCAAGAAGTAACAACTAAACTTTGTCCATAATCAAAGACTATAATAGAACATATTTGGACAAACCTACCCATTGAAAAACATGAAATCAATGTCTCAAATGCGTATTGGTCTGATCATGGCTAATTTATGATTTACTACATATCTCTTCTACTTGAAACATACCAAATAGGTGAGTACACACTCAATTCCATTTTTTTTTGTCTTCATGTACTTATGATGTCTTTATGCAATCACAATTTCAATATATATTAACTATCAAATTGGAATACATTTCCATTTTTTGATGTCTTCATGCACTTACAATTTCAATTGATAGTGACTATTACATCGAAATACATGATTTTTTTTCTAGGTTACAATGCCTAGAGAAAACCTGGGTACTTCCCCTCATTCTGAGGATGGTACGCAATGT
Source organism: Picea mariana (assembly GCA_032191745.1). Taxonomy (NCBI): domain Eukaryota; kingdom Viridiplantae; phylum Streptophyta; class Pinopsida; order Pinales; family Pinaceae; genus Picea; species Picea mariana. The sequence continues at coordinate 642,077 of JASDQU010099713.1, read as the reverse complement.
AAACCCTAGATTCTTTAGGACAAAATTCTAGGTCCACAACAAGGCTCAAATTCGTTACAACACTATACTCATTATGAGCTCAACATGTCACTTATGGGAATAAAACTTGGGTGGGGAGGATAACACTCCATCCCACAACCACTTGGGGTAGACCTAATTAACAACATTGGAATACATGATGTCTTTATGAACTTATAATTTGAATTGATATTGACTATTAAATTGCAATATACATTTTCAAGCAAATATAACACATTTGTATTGCACTTTTCCAGGAACTATAACATGAAAATAAGACATCAACATGACCAAGTAGAAGAGACAACCCAACAACATACAAAAAGGTAGACATTCACTATAGCGATTTTCTTCGACTTGCTTAGCAAGGTTACATGCTCGTTCACATGAACTAAATGTTGATCAACATGAAAAAGCACATAGACTACAAACCAATAACAATTCAAGATTTGAAAAGCTTGAAAGTTGGTAAAGTCTTCCACGATTATGTAATTCTACCATATAAAAAAACTATTGATAAAACAAATAGCATATAGTTGTTGCATGTTGACTTGGTTGATAAAAAATGAGAAATAACAATTACATTAAACATATCGAACAACCTCATTGTACAACATGAAGACATACTTGTTGAAGGTAAAGACCTTTGTATCAAAAATTTCAAAATTTCTCCTAAAAGTATCTATGATTACAAAGATTGTAATTTCATATTAGTCTTGAATGAAGCGAGCACAACAGAAATAATTCCAACTATTTGCAAAGAATATAGGTTTGTATCAACTACAACAATAAATAAACTTACAACAAGAGAAACTGCATCTGCAATTGGCACAATTGGTGCACTTGTAACCTTTGCAAAGAAAGTAGGGTCACAATATGCATTGGAAATCAAATACGACAACCTAGAAGAATATAGAGCTATAGTAAGCACAAAGTCCCTTATTATTTTTGGATAATTAGTACATTTAACTTGTATACCTTATATCTACTATTCTAACAGGCTGTTGAATTGGAACTTTACCTACTCTCGACATTTGTCTCTTGCTTTACTTCAATCAACCAACAATTATCAAAGAAGGACACTCCAATGTTTTTATTTAGAAATGTTGTCAAAGGAAGAGAAGAATAGAGCAAGACACTATGTACGCGTAAATCAACATTTATAACAATATTGAAGACAAAATAAGTAGTGAATGATCTCAACAAATTGGTCACTCTGACAACAAAGGTAAAGTATCAAAACAATATACATTTGTCTAAAATTTATTGATTTCTATAACAACACACTATGTAACAACATTGTACAATGTGAACCAAGTTGAAGGCATGCTAACAATTGTAAATGTCCACACAGACCCATTTGTGCCAATTCACAATATATGCAATTTTCCTATAGAATCATTCAGAGAAATACATGGTTACAAACTTTAGTGTTAAAAAATGTGAATAAGTCACACCATACATATGCTCACCTCAACTATATTGCATAATTCAAATGACAACAAATCTTCAAAAATAATGCATTTTGAAAGACAACTTGCTAATGTCACATTGTCCCGCATAATTGAACATGACACATGAAGCTTGGAGGAAATATCTAATGTTATGTATAAATTTGCATGACTTCCATGTACAAGGCAATTTTATCTTGGATCATGCCAATGTCACATTGTACAAAGAACGATGCACATTAAATTTTGTGTACATTTTTCTTAATGAACATTGAAATTTAATTTTCAAGCACTCGCTCCACATTTGGTCTTTATGTACATTTGTCTGTATTACTCTCAATGGTCTTTATGTACATTTCTCACTCACTCCCTCCCCAAAAGGTAGGGACTTGTTGCTCCTTGTTACACCCTGATTTTAATTCCTATGAGCTAGAATGTATTATGTAAATTTGATTTAGGCTGGTGAGCCAATAAAATTGGAAAGGGGTTGGAGTGCCTAGGAAATGTATCACTTCTATATGCATTAATAAAATACATCGTTGGATGCAAGATGGATAAGGACAAGAGATAGGGGGATATGATTCCATAAGAGAGGGGGACTTAAGGGGCTAAGTCTTTTTATTATATTTTATTTACCCATATTGGTTTCAATTGACAAAAGTGATTACATGTGCTTCTTGGAAGGAAGGCCATGTGGTTCTTGATTTCATGTAATTATATAAACATCCTCTACGGGATGTTTTGGGTGTTCTTATCCATTTATTTTTACACTCTTTCCTTGGTATTCTTCCTCATTCACTCTTGCTAATTTGTGTGCTTTTGGTTGGAGCATGGAAACAAATGGCTAGATGAGGAGAGCCATTGTGGGGTGGTTGTGAGGAATTACTGATCATTCCAGGTTGGAATGGATGCCTATGGGTATGAGATTGATGATAGTTTTGAAAGAACCATCACAACTAAGAATCCTTGGAGTTTCCAACATGAATATTTCCTGATTAGTAGCACTGGAGCCCTGGAGAGAAATGGAACAACTTGAGGGACTGCATGGTAGAGAAAAGGGTTCATTTCTTTGGGTTGTTAAGGCTAAAGGGGAAAGAGAGTTAGAACTTAGGATTGATGTGTGGTTGGGAAAACCTGAGAGCTAGTTAGCCAACTGTTGTGTGCTTTATATTTGTCCTAGGACCTATCCTTGTGGATTAATATCCCTAGCTCGGGGGTGACCTGCTGTTGAGAATTGGAACAACAATGTCTATGGTTGGGAGGAACGTCCTTGGTCTGCATCCAATTGGTGATGGTTTAATTAAAAATAAGTGCTCTTTGTGTTTTCTACATAATTTATATTTCCTTGTGTATATTTATCTCCGAGATGTATTTTCATGTGCATGCTTGCTGGCTATTGTTGTGCATGACACACTGTTCCTTTCTTGGATGCTTTGGAATGAATCTTGATTATTGCATGCATGGTTATTGCAATATTTCATGCTTCTTTTCGAATTAATTATTATCAGAGTTCAAAATCGGTTTTGAAGTGCATTCTTGATGTAGTGTGGCTAGTCTATGGGTGGTTGGGTACGTTACATATTGGTATCAGAGCTTCTGGTTGAAACATCAGACTGGCATCGGCCAAAACGAGTGTGAATCTGAGAAATTCGTTGTGGCAGACTTTGATCTAAGCGAAATTGGGGAAAAACAAAAAGATTAGAGAGGAAGATCCTTGAATTCGTTGGCAAATTTGAGTTTTAAATAATTCAGACTGTCTAAGAATTTTAACAGATTCGATTTGCAGAGTTGCAGAGACAAATTCGACCTTGAAGGTTGAAAAATTTGAAGTTTTAATGGTTGTTGTAGTGCGGGGAAAAGTTCAGAGAATCGACGATTGAGATCATGTTTGATCTCTGGATCAACGACCCAGATTCATCATTGAAAAATTAAAAAAATTGATAAAGTTTCGAAGTTTGACAAAGTTACCAGATTGACGACTGAGATTCATTTTGGTGGTTTGGAAAATGAGGAAGATCAATGGTTAGTGTTCATTTTAGGTCATTTGGGAAGTAAGAGGAAATCAACGGTAGATATCAATTTGATTGGGAGATCAACGACCCATATTCACCTAGGTTTTGGCCAAAAATTGCTAAGTTTTGAAATTCATCAACATAAACCTCTAATCGTTGATGGTCGGGGATCAACAAGTTTTGGTGACGTGTCGAAATTCATCAAAGGATATTGCTGATGGATGATGGCAGCAGATCGATGAGTTTGGCGAAGTGTTGAAGTTTGACCAAGAGACATCTTCGATTGTTGATGGCTGATGGATCGAGGATCAACGACTTTGGGAAAAGTTTTCATTCGACCAAAGGAAATATATGTCTGCCAATGGTCGATGAAGGAAAGGGAGGTGATGATGTGTCATGCCATGTCATCATCCATGTGTCATGTCATGTCATCATCCATGTGTCATGCCACGCCATCCCATTTTATGCCTCAGGATTATGTGCCATGCCATGTTGGCATCCACATGTCATGCCATGTCAACAAAGAGATGGTAGATCACCAATGCTCGGGGTTCGATGAGATTTGTGAATGGTCTTGGTTTTTCAGGGAAGATGACCAATGATCGGGAATCAACGAGATTCGTGGGAAACTTTTGGTTTACGAAGAAAAATGACCGATGGACGATGGTTGATGATCGAGCATTGGGGAGATTGATGGGAATGTTTGGTTTGCAAAGGAAATCACCGATCCTCAATCGTCAATAGAGAGAATATCGACGGTCTAGATTGTTTTCGACTTGAGATCAATGGTGGAGATTGCCCTTTTCATATCTTGTCCATAATGGGAGAATATTAATTTGAATTGAGATGAAACTTATGGGTTTTTTCCACAACGAGGATATCTACAAAAGTGTTAGACATGGCCATTGTATATTTCCGCTTGAAATTGTCAGAAAATGCAAAGCAATGGTTTTTAAAGATCCGGGTCCAGATCATTGGCGGAGGTCCAGATTAAGATGAAACTCTTGATGAGAGTCTAGAAAGCAGACACATAAATAACCCACAAAGGAACTAAATAAATCATGAGGGGATTGGAATGGGAATACTAAAATAGGCAAAAATCCACTATTCCAGAGCACTTTTTTGGGATTTTTGAGATTTTCGGAGGAGGAAAAGTGACCCTAGATCACAAAACTGGAAAATTTTATTACTCAACATTTTATATACTATTCAATACAAACAAATTTGGTTTAGTGAAATTTTCTAGAAGTGCACAGATTGAGAGATAGCCAGTTCTGCTAAAAAATCCAAGTCTCGAAAAATGGGTGAAAAAGGACAAAGTTGCAAATTCTAGATTGTTGTAGTTTTTGACTAGTGCATCAAATAGAAATATGAGAGTTGTTGTGAATTCCTTGTCATTATTGTTATTTATGTCTCATATAATTTTTTCTCTAGTTCCTGACATATTTTCATATGCAATTGACTAAAGTTGGCACTTCAATAAAATTACACCAATGAAGAAAATGCACAAAAAGGATGAAAATGGTTTTTTCAGGAAGCCATAACTTTCAACTTAGAGATCGGATTGGGGCATGAGTACATTCGTTGGAGAGATTATTTAGAGGATAATTACCTACAATTATTAGAATTTGGAGAATTGTGATATAATTCTTTAGGAGTTGAGCAAAAAAAGGACTTATAGCCTTAATTGACAATTTTTTTATAATATGTATAATTTTAACAAAAATGGTTGCTTGCAGATTTGGCAGAATTAAAGGTATAATTGGATAAATTTAAGGCCAGGATCAGATATCAGATTCATGGAAGCATGATAGAGCTTGTAGAAGTTAGCTGAGGTAATAAAGAGCTACATGGCAAGTAATGAAAAGTGGATAAAGAACTCAAGAAGAGTGAAACTAAAGAATTATTATTCAATTGCTACAGAATCTGAATGAATTGCAAGGCACAACAAAAAGAATCCTCTCATAGGACACGAAGCTAGTAGGTGAAGAATGCCATTAATGGGGCATAGAAAGGAAAAGTAAGACTATATAGCCTTGAAGGTAGAGATTTGTAGATAGCTGCAAAACCTTGATGTGAAAGAGAACAATGAGCTTAGGAGGTGAGGTGTGAATCATCTCTATGTGTCAAGCATAGGAGTTCCCGGGGAGGATTTTATAGCTATGGCTTTAGCTAGCTTGACTAAAATTACTTAGAACTATAAATCCACTTTTGATATCAGAGTTCACAGTGGAAGCAAGATACCAATGCAGAGAAATCGGGGATAGAATAATGGAGGTTCTTTCACTTGAAAAGTTCCACTAAATGAAAATAGAATTCCATTGGGAATGGTGTTGAGTTAAAAAAGTATGGATTCATACAAAATTGTCAAATGAAGTAATCCAATGGAAAACTAGAATTAATAGTTGGGATGTGGAATGAGTATGGATAAGTTGATTCAAGTGTGTTGTGGTAGTAGAGTGACATAGTGTTGTGAGCTACTTCATTCCAAGGTGTTGGAACATTTCATAAAGACAAAGTTTGGATATGACTGCCTAAGAGGAGCTGCTACAAAAAGAACAATTGGTTTGGTTGATTGAAGGTTGAGAAAATTGCAGGAATAATGGTATTGAGTATGGCATTGTTGTAAGCCAAAATAAAGATTGATGCCTATAACTGCAAGAGCCAAACCAATTATGAGCAAGAAGCTGATGCTTGGAAATTTTGTTTTCCTATATAAAACATATTTGAAATTTATGATTGAAAATTGTTATAACAATATCTCATGATGACTGTATGTTTATAATACAGATGAGATGCTGGCTATTGAAGATGGAAGCTCGAGAATAAGAGCACTAGAAGGAAATGGAGCTCAATGACAAAGGCATGGAATGAAGAATTTCCAGTGGACTTGTTGCGGCTAGAGTTCTTGAAGCCGCAACTCTGAAACTTCCAGGCTGAGTGCACTGGAGCCCTGGAGGGAAATGTTACAACATGAGGGACTGCATGATAGAAAAAAGAGGTTCATTTGTTTGGGTTGTGTAGGCTGATAGGGAAGGAGAGCTTGCTAGTTGGAACTACTGCCAACAATATAAATTGTGAATATCATTATACATGTTTTGGGTCAGAATTCCTATGTATGCATGTTTTATTTTAGGCCAAAGTGCCGATGTATATAAGCATTTGGTTGGATTTCCTATGTGGATCAAAGGTTGGAGAACCAATCTTTGTAATATAAGAACATCAATATGGTGTTGTGCACTGAGGACAATGCCAAAATAAGGGGAGGGAGATGTAACACCCATATTTTAATCGCTATGAACTAGAATGTATTATGTAATTGTGACTTAGGCTGGTGAGTCGATAAAGTTGGAAAGGGGATGGAGTACCTAAGAAATGTAACACTTCTATATACATTAATAAAATACATCGCTAGCTGCAAGGCGAACAAGGAAAAGAGATAAGAGGCTATGATTCCACAACAGAGGGGGGCTTAAGGGGATAAGTCTTTTTATTATATTTTATTTACCCATATTGGTTTCAATTTAGAAAAGTGGTTACCTGAGCTTCTTGAGAGGAAGGCCATGTGGTTCTTGATTTCATGTAATTATATAAACATCCCATGTGGGTTTTTTGGGGGGTTCTTCTCCATTTACTCTTGCACTCTTTCCTTGGGATTATTCCTCATTCACTCTTGCTAATTCGTGTTCTCTTGGTTGGAGCATGGAGATGAATGGCTGGAGGAGGAGATCCAATTTGGGGTGGCTGTGAGGAATTACTGATCATTCCAGGTTGGAATGAATGCCTATGGGTATGAGATTGATGCTAGTTCTGAAAGAACTGTCACAATTGAGAATCCTTGGAGTTTCCAACATGGATATTTCCTGACCAGTAGCACTAGAGCCCTGGAGATAAATGAAACAACCTGAGGGATTGCATAGCAGAGAAAGGGGTTCATTTATTTGGGTTGTGCTGGCTGAAGGGGAAAGAGAGCTGAAAATTAGGATTGTTGTGTGGTTGGTAAAACCTGAGAGCTAGTTAGCCAACTAATGTGTGCTTTAGATTTGGCCTAGGACCTGTCCTTATGGATTCATAGCCCTGACTCGAGGGTGACCTGCAATTGGGAATTGGAACAACGATGTCTATGGTTGGGAGGAATGTCCTTGGTCTATAGCTAGTTGGTGATGGTTTAATTAAAGATAAGTGCTCGTTGTGTTTTGTGCATAATTTATATTTCGTTGTGTATATTTATCTCTGAGATGTATTTTCCTGTGCGTGCTTGCTGGTTATTATTGTGCATGGCACAATGTTCCTTTCTTGGATGCTTTGGAATGAATCTTGATTATTGCAATCTTTCATGCTTCTTTTCAAATTAATTATAATCAGAATTCAAAATCCATTTTGAAGTGTGTTCTTGATGTAGCGTAGCTAGCCTGTAAGTGGCTGGGTACGTTACACTCCACAACTCCTCTTGTTTGAAGTTTGAACACCCTTTTACTTTCTTGTACATAATTAATATCATCCATTTATCATATATCATTCAAAATGTATTATGAATAAATTATTTATGCAAATCATATTATTTCTATGCATTAGCTTTGTTTTATTAAAATATAATCACTACAACAACCAACACATCCTACAAAGCTTGTAGAGGATGAAAATAAAAACAATTTCAATCTACATTCTTGTGGATTGTAATGATATTTTTATCTGAATAATGATTTTTTGATTCGATTAATGGTGTAGGAAAATTGACAGAATATATATTTTGAAAAAAAATAGAACCAAAAAGTTATACATGGTTGAAACAAATATGAAGTTGACCATTGATGAGAAGTTAGGTTAAATATTCGATGACAATGACAACATTGTTGACCTCTTGACTATGTATTAGAACTGTGATTAAAGAAGTATAACTTGTTATGTTTAAGAAATTTCTCATACTTGACTAGACACTGTTTGTTTGACAAATTACAAGTTTATTGCATTTTACATACACATTAATAGATCCAATAAAATGTACAATAGAGTATTTTAGAACCTTATCCAAAAAAAAAAGGTGTTGAGGCAATTATATCTTATTAACATGAACTTCATGAGGAGTCATTGACATAGATGCACGACGTTAGCAACCTAGAAATACATTTAGAAAAAATGTCCAAATCAACTTCAATCGATATACCATTACAATCCAGAGGACTATGGGGGACATTTTATGTATACATTGACTATCAATTTGGTTGAAGATATCGATTAGGGTCTGGTAAAAAATGCAAATGCAAATTTATTTTTCCTTTAATTTAACTATTGGCACAAACGCGTATCACATATTGTTCCAAGATGAGAATCCTATCAATAGCCACTTTGAGCCACTCCTTTGCAAAAATGACATTATCACAAGTTTTGGTTTTGGGCAACAAACTGGAATTTTATATGAATACACATAACTAGACATCATAGAAGCCAAGCCATTCATGGCAGTGAACAAACATTTCAAGGTACCAATGTTCAAAATCATATATTATGAGAGTGCATTTGAAACAATTTGCTACCTTGTTAATGTTGAATACATTGTTCCTTTCCTAAGACACATCATCGCACAAATGTTTCACAATATAGTTCAAAATGACCTATTTGCAATTAGGTACATAAGAGAACATATAGCTTTTGATTGCATTAGAGAAACCACAACAATAGCAACTTGGTAATAATACATAAGGCTATTGGCATTGCCATCTGATAAAGGGAGCATTGAGGGTGGTCTTTTTTCCTTTGTTTGGCTAAGCAAAACACTGAATCCAAAATTATGTATTTGGTATCCAATTAAAATCTCTATCTTCATGAAAGTATGTGCATCATAAACAATAGCTAATACATTGACCATAATACAATTTGAGACAAATAGAAGTCATGTCCACTATGAACCATTACAACAAATAGGAAAAACTGACAATGAAAACCATTTTGCACACACAACAGAAGATCATCAAGCTAAAGGATTTTGATCCATGTGTTGTGTTAAAGTATTCGTTATCTTGAACATGAAACAACACCAATAATATAAATATAGGTCGAAAATATCGGTTTTCAAGTACGAATCACAAGAACAAATGAAAACAAGAAAAATAAAGAACTGTGACGTGCTTGAGATCGATGCTTATAACAATGACAAATGTCAATCATTACTTCACTTGAAAAATCATATGAATACCAATGGTATTTTAAACAAAAGAATGACTTTTAAATATTTTGGTCTATAATCCCCAAATACATTTGCTAGAAAATTTGGCTAGCATGGAATAGGGTAATTTTCAACAATATTTTTGAAAAATCAACTATCATAGTGGAAAAATCTAAAGCCCTTTTAGCAGAGCATCTTAAGTCTAGAATTAAGCAGAAATACCAAGTGCCAGACAATGTGGAAGAGCTCTGGATTAAGTAATTGTTTTTTTACCAAGACAATAACCTCAATATCAGGTCTACATCATTTGGAAGTCCCCATTGGAAATTAGGAATGCAAAATCCAGAGTTCTAGGTATGGGAAATGCATCATTGTTCTTTCTCCCTTTTCTTTGACGGAGCTTCAAAGAATAATACTATTGCACTAGAAAAACTTTGAGAAGGGTGGCTCAAGGGCACCCAAAGATTGTTCATCCAAGCGAATTCATCTTTCTTGAGGAGTATTTGTTTGTAATTCATGGTTCTGGTATAGTGAGGGTGAGTTTTGGGGAAAAAAAAATGTTTGAGTGCAAGTCTCTGTCATGGACAAGCGAGGCAAGGCACTCAATGTCCTTTAGTTGCCTATCTGGCACCGCTTTGTTTCAATATCTCTCTAGTTTTTTGCATGTAATTGCTATATTGATTGAGTTTAAATTTTTTGGCATGGTAGCCACCCTTACTTCCAAATTTCTCTTCCTTTAGGAGAACACAATATAGATGCAGACCTTGGGGAAATTTTAGAGCCAAGTTTAACTAGCCAAGTTGGGTTTAGCAAACGAGGATATGTATATATGGAAACACAAATGAATTCATTACTATGTAATATTCCAAGTGGGTCAAGTGGTGCCCAAGCTAATAGTCGAAGTGTTCTTCTTGTAGTCTGGGAGTATTATGGGATGTATACTTTAGAAGTTAATTTATCAATTAAAAGATGACATAATAATCCATTGTTCATGTAATCATTGTAGACAGCTGGAAAAGACACATGTGTCATGGACATAAGAGATTTGCAGGATCTTGAGAGATTATTACGTCAATACAAGGAAGTTTTACATAAGAAAAAACATAAATTTATGAGTCTGAATGTGCCAGGTCCATAATCTTACCATAAACCAATAAGTGGAATCTTTAGCATTTTCTTCCAACAAGGAAGAACAAAGAATTCATTTCAAGATGTGCTTAGGGAGGAAGAATCAATGCACCAACAAAGGATTCCCATGAAAATTAAAGGACCAAGTTCCCCTCATCCAGACAAGGGGTAGGAAGAAGAAGGAAGTGCCTTTTATTATTGTTAAAAGTATGTATTTTAGAATATTTTGTATTTTAGGAATTTATGTAAAACATGCTTCTTGTAGAACTACCTGGAACAAGTTTCATGTAGTCACCTAGAATTTTTTTTATGTTCTTTCAGACTCATGTTCAAATATGCCTATGAACTCAATGACATATATCTATAAATAACTATCTACTACAACAACAACCCCTTTTATCTGAATGAATATATAATCTATTCCAATTTAATAAAAAAAAGAAAAAGAAAAAAAAGAAAAAGAAAAAAGAACTCCAAATAAGATAAAGTTCCAAATGAACTAGATATAATCCAAATGAAAACGTAAATAATAGAAAGAAAGCCTCGTATTTTCCAATTGGAAAACAATTCTTGCACATGAAAAAAAAAACATCTATTTATGCGGTCCCTTAAAAACATTATAAGGAGCAACTTTGAATCATAGAAAATGAAACTTCCACTTGAGACAATGACAATTAAACAACAAGAAGGCCTATAACAATTAGAACATTGAACATACTTGGAATAGATGAAAACAATAATTATAAAGAGTTGTGACATGGTTGACATTAATGGTTAGAATAATGACAAATGTTAATCCCTACGCCACTTGAAAAATCATATTAGAAACAAATATAGATTAGATAAAGTGCCAAATGAACTTGATATAATACAAGTGATACCATATGATGAGTTAAACAAGAGGAAACAAGGTGCATATTTTCTAATTGGAAAACAATTCTTATACATGAAAAAAAAAACCTATCTCTGCATTCCCTTAAAAAAATTATAAGGAGCAACCTCAAGTCACATAAAATGCAACTTGCACATGAGACAATGGCATTGAAACAATAAGAAGGCCTAGAAAAATTCTAACATGAAAAATAAAATAAAAAATGGAAGAGGAATAAATTTGACAAGAAACACCACTCGTTGCAACAACCAAGACCAAAGAAAAAGAAAATAAATCTTTTCAACTCTTGAAGAAGAATACCAAGCACAAATAAATGATACACCCATCTTTGATTGTTCAATTTGTGAACTTTCTTTCTTTAAGAAAGATATTCTCCCCATGAAACAACTACACAAAATAACACATGTTAATAAGATAAGGAAACTAATGAACGACATAATAGAAAATGATGAAAGAAATAATTACTACAGTTGAAAAGGTTGTAGAAAAGCATTACAAGATGACACAATTCCTAGATATGTAGTTCTAGAATAGATAAGAAGAAACAAAAGTAGCAAAGCATTGACCCAACTTTTTGAACTAGAAGAGAGACTAGTTGCATTGAGACTGCCCTTTTTGAAAATAAAATAAATGGGGCACATGTATAGAAAACCACAAATAGGTTTGGCTGGTGGGGTTATCGATGTTCCTACTAGCACATCTAGAATTCAATCTGATTTGCCTTGAGACATAAAAGATACTGATACAGTGGCAATTGTAATTAAAAAGAGATTAAGACTCAAAAGTGTTTATGCAATTGGACGAATGTGAATCCACATAATCATGAAAGCTTTAAAATAATTGTGCAAGACAATGCTTTACAAGTTGGAAAATGTCAAAATAGATGACAATTGGAAGTGTTCATTGAAAACAAAGAAGCATATGATAGTGCAATTGACACTGAGGATAACGAAGCCAATAGTGAGGGAATAGAGGAACATATTACAAAAACATTTTTGCATGGATTCACTAATCCACACACTATCTACGACCTTTCAGATAAGAAAATTAGTATCGCACATGCTACAAGATATATTCCATTTGGTATTTTCCAAGATAAGTGTTTATAGGAAATGAGTTTCCCATCACTATTCTATGGAAGTAAACATGCAAGTGATATATTCAATAGATTCACGTATCAAAATATTTGTCAATGGGAGGTCTTGCACAAGAATCATGAATTCAATTACCATACAAAAAACATGTTCTATAAAGCAATTCACATCATCCTAAGCTAGGTGTTCACTAATATATGGATTAGGATAAGAAAAGGCCAATTGAAAGGAAGAAAACTAGTTGCAAAAGATGTCAAGTCAAAACCAATTTTGGATTGCATTCTTAAATGGGTACATGGATCTAAAATCCATTTACACATCACCAAACTACCATTAACAAATGCACAAAAATATATATGGAATGATTTGATAACTAGGACCACCAACCTTCTTTCTATCCTTTAGTAGAGCATAGTATATTTGGGAACCTTCAATGAGTGAATTAAGACACATAAGAGAGAAAAGTATAAGAACAAGTGAAGATGAATTGGAATATACTAAGCCTCACTCATTAATTAGAAATGATCCTATGACTTCTATAGGATATTATAGAAATAAGATGAATGGTCTATGGAAATAAATCTCTCATAACCACAAGTAATATGGAGATATTGAGGACTGCATTTGTATCACAAAGTTCCAAAACAGAGGAAGTGAGCATGAGTATGGGTTAATATGGATGATACTTTCACTGTTATATGGTAAAGACACAAATAATGACATTGAAAAATTTGTGGATAGGTACTTTTCCACTAATTCATCACTCCTTACAGATGAACTCAATACACTCCAACATCATCATCATACAAGGAGTTTTTAGAAACACAAAAGTTCCAATTGCAGATTCAAATTTCCAATTCCATCAATGAAAACAACCAAAATACTTGAACCTATTTAATTTGACAACAATAGAACACAATAAAATACAAAATCGATATTTGACACAATAAAGGATGCTAAGTATGATGCAATTGACACATTTGATAACTTCCTAAATAGCCCCAGCTTGAAAAATGATGAGTACATACACATTGTTCAATGTACCCTAAATTGAACCATAAAATTACTTGAAAAAAGTCCATCCAACACTTGGACCAACAATTTCACACGATATATTCTAGCAATTTGGACTGCAAACACCGACTCTCAATTTGTATTAAACTCGTATGTAGAAGCAATGTATTGCAAATCCTACATGAAAAAATAAGATAATACACTTACATCGACATTTAGGATGATATGATAAAATAATGAGAAAACAAAATCCAATACCATGAATACCATTAGTATTCCTGGAAAGGCTTTATTAAACATGCAAGAAATGTCTATGCAAGAAGTTGTGCATATTGTGCTATCACTTCCATTAAATGTTATTTCATGAAGGTGTGTTTTCATTATTACCTCTCCTACAAAAAAAACTGCCATTGTTCTAAAAAAAGAGAGACTTGCAATATGAACCAAATGAATACAATGATATAATGTGCCCTTCAATAGTTGAATACTATGTTTCATATCCTACAACAAATGATGACATATGTCTAGCATAATTTGCATCTAGCTATACAAAAAAGGGACAAAAACACAAAAAAATGATAAGCCATATGTCATTAGCTACATAAAGCATAGTGGACCTAATGACATTGAAAATTATTATAGAGAATAATTGATGTTATACTATCCATATCAAGTTAACAAGAATATGATCAAGCAACAAATATTGAACTTGGCAAATTGCCTACTTCGCATTAAAACAAACCGTAAATCAAAATGAACAAAAGTTTACATTTTCTATCACAACTACATGGGGTGACGTTGAACATGCAATGATTGCAATAGAAGCAAAAGGTGAGAAATTATTCAACATAAACAATCTCGAAAGAACTGGATTAGAAAGTACAAAAGCTACTAAAGACATAAAATGGGCAATATGAAAAATATGACTTTGAAACTGATTTAAAATATTTTCAACACATGAAGAACATCAAGCTACCACCCATGAGACCATATGAAGTTGTCAAACAACCACAAATACTAGAGAACGTAGAGTACTACAACATCAGATGGAAATTAAACAAAGAGCAAGCAATATTAGTAACCAAAATATTGACAAAAAAAATTATAGGCCAAATGAGCCAATCCATTTATTCTTGACAAGAAGTGTAGGAACAAGGACATAATTTATAGCTAAATCAATTTTCTAATCCTTAGTACATATGCACAATAATGTAATGCAACATGACCCATTGCAACTAAAAGGACTAATCATTGTGTATACAAGAAAAACAACGTTCAATGGTAGTGGTGTTAGATTGCACTATGCATTTTATATGCCCTTTAACAAGACATATTGTCTTTCGCTAAATAATGAAAATCTAGATACATTGTCAAAGCACTACCAACAACATCATGTATTTATTATTAACGAAGCATCTCTCTTTGGTGCAACAACTCTATATCCAATCGATAAATGATTGCGTTAAATCCTACACATGTTGACATTGTACTTTTGCAATGTCGACAAGATATTTTAGGGGAATTATACCAAGCACAATATTTAAGAGACTCTCTTATATTTGAGAACCCAAGAGTTAACAAAAACACAATTGCATATGAATTCTGGTAGGAGAAAATCAAATGCTATCAACTAAATACAACAATGCATCAAAAGGACACATGCTTCATGAATGTAGTAAACATAATGAGATTAAATAACCAATCTGACAAAGATATCACATACATAAATGACCATTACCATAAACCACCACCTTTGGAACCACTATTCACATCTATATTCTATCGAAACAAGATGTCCAGAGCCATAATGCAAAAATGATTTCACTGGTGCACATTAAGCAAATAATGTTTAGAGGTATTGACTAATAACAAAGTTCCGGAGAAAAACATTTTTCCTATGAAAAGACAATAGCACTACCAAAAACAATAAAAATCAAATGGAATATGTTAGTTGAACTATATTATGGAAACTATAACATCGAGGATAGACTAGTCAATGGTTCCAAAGGGATCTTCAAACATACACAAGTAACAATAGTGACTTCGATGTTGTTTGGATAGAGTTCTCAAACAAAAATGTTGGAAAACATCAAAGAATCAAATTGATCAAAACCAATGAATGGTTATAAGACTTAGTACCTGCAAGCCAATTCAACAATTAATGAAGGTTAAGAAAACTACGAAAAGCAATGCAAATGTAAAAGTGAATAAGATAAAACGATAAAATGGATTAATTAAAAAAAATAAAAAAACCAAAGAGAATAGGCTAAGGAATGGGAAATGAAAGGTTGGCCTGTTGGCTTTCTGATTACCCCATCTCTCCCTGTTTCCTCTTGTATTTTCACTCTCAAAGGGTCTTTTGGCCAAAGAGGTGAGTATGCACAAAGAGCATGAATAACATTGCAACTAGAGATTGTTGAAATAGACTAAGCACCCATTCAAAGATGATATTCCCATTTGGGTTTTCAAGGTAAACACTTTGTCTTTATGTATGGATTTATCTGTGGTTTAGTGGATTGTGTTTTTTGTTAGATGCATTAAATTAAGTTCTCATATTTGCTTACTTAACCAACCTACACTTACTAATGTGAGCATTACTCATTAGTTTTAGTGATTAGTGGGATTAAATGTTCATAGTGCCCATTGAGATGCTCTTTTCACACATACTGTGCCATACATGAGTTCACATTTCTACAATATAGATTCCCATGTGTTTTTAATGCTCCCAACTATCAAATAACCCATCAAATTTTGTCATTATATTTTGAAATTCCCACTTTTTGGTTATGCATGAACAAAACCAGTAAATGAATGCACATTGAGTGAGCAATTGAGTGGGATGAACAATTTTTTTCATTGTGGTACTAATCCAAATATAGAAGACTTAGGCCATCCATCTGTTATCCAAAGGACATCAAAGGTTGAGATAATAGAGTTGTTACTCCTTATCTTATCGATTTCTAATTCCATCCCCTTAAATTTAGCAACCAATCCATTCTCATACTACTAGAAAACTAGGTGGGCATTTTTTTCTCTTTCCATATGGATGCACACCTTCCTCACATGGTTTATTCTTTATTATTTCGGTGTTTTCTCTCACCCGTGGGTTGTACACTCTTTGTATAGCATAAATTCATTGGTTGGGATGAATTCCTACCTTTCCTAGTCGATTCCATTGCATGAGTCGACTTCTCTTTTTGTCAAGTCAATTTCCCTTTATTCTATTCAATTTCATTGCATAAGATGAATTTTATCTTCATTTGGTTGATTTCTCATTGGCTAGGTTAAGTAAAATATGTGGACTTATAGTTTTCCTTTGGGAGGATTTATTCTTGTGGGGAATTTTGGGTCTCCGCTCTTCCAACAAGCATTCTAAAAAAACACCAATGCTAGGCAACTACATTTTATAGGATGGTGTTATTTGTGATGTTGAAGCTATCTCATGGATCAACTTCTCATGTTCATTTTTTGATGGACATTGTCACTTCATGAACATGAGTCATATTGATCTGAAAAGATCTTTTAAACGACAATGGTTGAGTTATCTTGCATGAGTTATTTTACCATTTTAGGAGATTAATGAAAGAGGAAGAGTTAAAGAGGAAACATAACAACCATTAAGCAATATACAAATCTGAAAATAAGCACAAAGAACAGAAAACCATAAACACCAATGTGATAACGGAGTTAGGCAATCTCGCCTACATCTCCGGGCCTTTTTCTCAGTGGGCTTTCTTATTTCTATTCAAATATTTTCAAGTACATCATGAAAGTGCCAATGGATTACAACAATGAGATGGTTGTGTTCTACCAGATCTCAAGAACCCAACAAAACTGACGACACCGAAAATGGATGTATGAAGCTCCCAGAAATGTCCCGCAAAGGCATGCTCCTCAATAGCTTCCGTGCATAACAGTGGCCTTGGATCAACAATACTGTAGCATAAACCTGATCTGAACCTCCTCCCATGGCTTCAAGAGCCTCTATTTTATATAGGCTTGAAGTTGGTAACCATCTCCCAACTTCTCCCCAAGATCTAGCCTAAAAAAGGGCCCGAGATCCCTAAAAAATGGACTAAATTTCCAAAACTGTTGAGAAAATCCAATCAAAATCGTATGCTATAGTGTAAAAACCCACTATTGAAAAAGTGTAGGGAACAACCCCTTTCACACGGGCTCCTGGTCACATGGCACCCTCCATGTGTCCTTGGGCTAAATTGGCATGCTCGTCTGGCCCTTAACATTAGGCTCTGGTCCTATGCGCTTGGCCCATGTGGCCTAGTTCTAGCTCCATGCACCCCTTATCTTAGATAGACCCCCAACGGTTCAACTATTGGTTACGCCCCTGGTTGGTGGGCTAGCCCAACCAACTGGGTATAACCTCTATATACCTGTGCTAAAATGAGAAAACAACGGACACATCGGTACACACCCAGAATCGTGGGCTCCTCCAAACACATTCGCGCCAACACATAAAGATTAGACCCTGGTCATAGGTCACGGTCCTGTGCTATGCGCCAGGCTAAACATATACTGGAGCAGACATATGGTGTAGTCACATGATATGCACCTTGGGCTAACCACCATGTAACAGTTCCGCGCCAAGCAACAACCTCCAAACACATGGTATGGTCGCATGGAAATTGCATCGGGGCTGGGGCTAGGCCCCAACCCTTACTCCGCCGACTATACAACACATGCAACTTAAATACAAAATTTGCCACCATAGGTTAAGAACCAAAGTGATGGTGGGCTGGCTAGCCCGACCTTGCCAAGTCGTTGGCCTGGACAAGAGGTCGTGGGTTCAAATTTGGTGGAGTCCCAAATATTTTGCAACCCGTTAACCAATAGAGGGGTGCCACGTGGAAGCCCAGGACTGGGCCATGTGACACCTTCACATTCGTCTGAACAAAGACACGTGTCAATCACCTATTTTCCCATCTGTCTTCCCAGGTGTCATGGCTAGTCACATGCCATTGTACCTACCACGTGTCGTACGGACGTGCCACGTGTCATACAGACATGCCACGTGCCATACGATCGTGCCATGTGTCACCCTTACAGTGGTGACACATGTCACACTTTGATTGGTCCACCTATACCAGTCCATGCTAGCATCCACATACCCTTCCACGTCAGTTGTACGTCCATACGGCCTGTACAGTCAGGTGCCACGTCAACATTGTACGGACTATATAGTCAACATTTTTTTTACCTATTTGGAAAAATGAACAGATCGCGATATATTGGTCATACAATGTCCATTTGATCCCGTTAAAGTTGTGTTGGGTTTGTAACGTCGAGGCCTATGCAAACATCGATTTTGAAGAGATTCCGAGCACTTTGAGTTTTAGGCCTTTTTGAGCCCCATCTGGCTCTTGGATCCAATTCTCGATCACACCTCCCCACTAAAGACCTTTTGGTCCTCCAAAAGGTTAAAAAATTAACCTTACTGATTACATATTCATAAAGATAAAAACAAAAAACTATGTTGTACAAAAATGATGTTATAACAGGTCATCATTTCAACATGTGTGATTACATTAATGGAAGCAAAACACAATGAAGATGTGACATCCACTTCTGGAAAAACCAAGTGGCTATTTTCTCTCCTTCATGGTGTTCCTCTTGCTTCGCTGGTAATTCCTCTTCCTTTGTGAGTACATGCACAATCCTTTTTTACTTCTTTGGACGAAGCTTCGGATTAAGCTTCCAACATTTAGCCTTTTTATATCCACCCATGTTACAATAAGTGCAGTGGTTTTTTGGCATCCATACTTGTTTTCCCTTCTCTTTCTTTTGTTGTGGAGTTGAGTCTTTATGTCGTGTCTCCTTCCTATTCGACATAAACTTCCTTTATAAAGATTGTCTCTTCCAACACTTGGCAAGACAATGCTTGGGTGAATGACAAAAAGTATAAGAATACATATTCCACAAGTTTCAGATTACATGATTATGTTTTTTATAATAAAAAAGAGATTTGGTAAAACCATGACCATTATACCTTTCTTGCTGATCTTCACTTTGTTTTGGATATGACTTGCATTCACTATCACAATCAGTGAGTGATACACCATCACCTTTCATGAAGTGTTTCTGCAATGACTTAAGCTAGCCATTTGAAGCATTACTTGCTTCCAATGTTTTGGAGAATGTTCCTTTCTCCTCTTCTCCATATCCCAATCCTAAATAACGAGTTCTTTCCACAAACTCAATGGGATTAATGATAACTCGACCCTCAATTCCAAGGCCCTTTCCTTCATATCCCATCTTGGTTAGCAATCTTAAACCTATACCTCTTGTATGTTTTTCAAATGCACCAAAACCATATTGATGGGAACAATGTGAAATTGATGAATGACTTCCATTGCATACCTCAGAGATGTTTTCTGAATTCAGTATAGAAATAAATTCCTTCAAATCTTCTTCTCTTTTGTTGTTCTTTGAAGTTGTCTTTTGAACCGATATCTTTCGTTCCAAGTAATATTCATACAACACTTTCACCATCTCTGCCATGAAAAAGAGAGTTTTTCGCATACCCTTCTCATCTTGAGAAAGTCGCTCTGTAGATGCCATTTTCCTGGTAGTCATGCAAACTCAAAATCCAACCGTCAACTAGCTCTGATACCACTTGATCCGAAAAGACCTTTTAAATGACAATGGTTGAGTTATATTGCATGAGTTATTTTACCATTTTAGGAAATTAATGAAAGAGGAAGAATTAAAGAGGAAACATAACAACCATTAAGCAATATACATATATGAAAATAAGCATGAAGAACAACAAACCATAAACACCAATGTGATAATGGAGTTCTACAATCTCGCCTACGTCTTCGGGCCTTTGTCTCAGTGGGATTTCTTATTTCTCTTCAAAGATTTTCAAGTACATCATGAAAGTGCCAATGAATTACAACAATGAGCTAGTTGTGTTCTACCAGATCTCAAGAACCCAACAAAACTGACGGCACCGAAAACGGATGTACGAAGCTCCCAGAAATGGCCCACAAAGGTGCGCTCCTCAATAGCTTCCCTGCATAACAATGGCCTTGGCTCAACAATAATACAACATAAACTTTCTATAAAACTCCTCCCATGGCTTTAAGAGCCTCTATTTTATATAGGACTGATGTTGGTAACCATCTTCCAACTTCTCCCCAAGATCTGGCCTAAAAAAGGGCCCAAGATCCCTAAAAAATGGACTAAATCTCCAAACTGCTGAGAAAATCCAATTAGAATCATATACTATAGTGTAAAAACCCACTATTGAAAAAATGTAGGGCACAACCCCTTTCATGCCAGCTCTTGGTCACATGGCACCCTCTATGTGGCCTCGGGCTAAACTGATGCGCTGGTCTGGCCCTTAACATTAGGCTCTAGTCATATGCGCTTGGCCCATGTGGCATGGTTTTATCTCCACACGCCCCTTATATTGGATAGGCCCCTAACAGTTCAGCTATTGGTTACGCCCCTGGTCGACGGGCTAGCTCGATCGACTGGGCCTAACCTCTATATACTCACGCTAAAACGAGAAACCAACGAACATATCAATACACACTCAGAATCGTGGGCTACTCCAAACACATTCGCGCCAACACATAAAGATTAGACCCTGGTCATAGGTCACGGTCCTGTGCTATGCATCGGGCTAAAAATATACCGGAGCAGACATATGGTGTAGTCACATGATATGCACCCCAGGCTAATCGCCATGTAACAGTTCCTGTGCCAAGCAAAAACCTCCGAACACATGGTATGGTCGCATGGAAATTGCATCGAGGCTGGGGCTAGGTCCCAACCCTTAATCCACCGAGTATACAACACATGCAACTTAAATACAAACTTTTGCACCATAGGTTAAGAACCAAAGTGATAATGGGCTGGATAGCCCGACCTTGCCAAGTTGTTGGCCCAGACAAGAGGTCGTAGGTTCAAATCTAGTGGAGTCCCAAATATTTTGCAACCTGTTAACCAATACAGGGGTGCCACGTGGCAGCCCAGGACTAGGCCACGTGGCAGCTTCAAATTCATCCGAACAAAGACACATGTCAATCACCTATTCTCCCACCTGTCTAGCTAGGTGTCATGCCCAGTCACATGCCACTGTACCTACCATGTGTGCCACGTGTCGTATAGTCGTGCCATGTGTCACCCTTGCAATGGTGACACATGTCAAACTCTTATTGGTCCAAATGTACCTATCCACATCAGCATCCATGTACCCTACCACATCAGTTGTATAACTGTATGGCCTGTACAGTCAGCTGCCACGTCAACATTGTACGGATTGTACAATCAACATTTTTTTGCATGTTTGGAAAAATGAACAGATCGCGATATATTGGTCATATGATGTACATTTGAGCCCGTTCAAGTTGCATTGGGTTTGTAATGTCTATGCCTATGCACACGTCCGTTTTGAAGAGATTCCGAGAAATTTTATTTTTAGGCCTTTCTGAGCCCCATCTAGCTTCTGGATCCAATTTTGGATCACATATTGATTCTAGAGGATTTATCTAAGTTTCATACGTTTGGATTGGACTGTTGAAATTATGATTGTACTAAGGGGGGGGGTGAATCAATATATCATACTTTTTACTTTATTTAACCATTCATCAACCATTAATTAGCCGATAAACAATAATCACATATAAAATCAAATCATAATGCATAGAGTTTAACATGGAAACCCAATCGGGAGAAAACCATAAACTTATATTTTTAAATGTTTGTAGGCACCAACCTACTGTTACAAATATTGTAGGCACCAACCTACTTGAGACACCAATCTCCTTAACTGAGCACCAACTCATCAAGAGGTAGGCACCAAACTACTGGAGACACCAATATCCTCAATTGAGCACCAACTCAACAAGATGCAGGCACCAACCTACTAGAGATAAAAATATAATAAATGAAGCACCAAATCAATAAGACATGTGTAGACACCAATCCAAGATATTCATACACAAAGTACTTCTGAATTCACCTACATGCTTAATTCCACAAACAATCCTTCAAACCCTAGCAAGCCTCATATCATCATTCCCATAATGTAATCACTGACAGAAACATCCACTGATGACAACATCAACTAATGACAACATCCACTGATGGAAACATCCACTAACAACAACATCCACTAACGAAAATATCCAATGACGACAACATCCACTGACGATAACATCACAACCTCAAAATGGTGCACACGACAACATCACATACCTTTAGTCCTTCATAGCACACCTTGAGAACAAGAAAGACCCCAAAAAAATCCCTTAGACTTCTCTTGCACATCAGAAAGACACCCCAACACCTTTAGTGCACCTTGGACTTGATATCTTGCTTGGTTTCTCTCCAAATGAGAAAATATATCCTATATTTATAGTAATTTTTTCCCCACTTTCAGGGCTGACTTATAAAGACTGGCTGAGTCGAACTCAATTTTCTGGTTGGGTTGTCGAATGGAAAAATTCATATCTCCTCATTCTTAAGGAGTTAGAGGGAATTGCATATACTATTGGAAAGGTCTCAAAATAATATTTTGATCCATATAACTTGTGATCCTATTTGAGCTAGGTATGTAGGGTAAAAATTCCTTCAAAGATAGGGTATCCAAACTCATCATAAAAAATTCAAAAGTAATGATTTCAATAATCTCCATCTTGCAATATTTATCTTGGACATATGTAGGCTTGTAATATTTATCTTGGAACTCTATAGGCTCCCCCTATATTTGACATCAATGGCAACAATATTTCCAACATGGACACCTATCAGTTTAACAAGCATCCTTTTGTGAATATACTAGAGTATGTTATATGAGAAGCATTGAAGGTTTAGTTGGATGTTGGGAATCATCCTGTGTTGATTCATACAACATTCTTGGATGACAGGGAAATGGTTTAAAAATAAATCTTTGGTCTGATCAGATTTTCGGAAAGGGATCACTAAACACTTACCCGGAGCTGACCCCGATAAGGCAATGGATGGATCAAATTCCAATTGTTACATTATCAAACATATCAGATTGGGACCCTTAAGGGGCTTGGAGAGGTTGGCATTTGGAAAATATCCCTCCATATCTCACTGTGCAATGGAATTCTCTAATTCAATATCTCAAAGGATGGGGACCAAAAGGAGAAGAATACACTGTGAAAGAAGGCTAACAAATCCAGTTAGACTCAGGTCCTCTTCTATCTAAAGTGATTTGGAAGGAAATTTGGTCAAGTGATGCTCTTCCAACACGGACACCTATCAGTTTGACAAGCATTCTTTTGTGAATATAATAGAGTATGTTATATGAGAAGCATTGAAGGTTTATTTGGATGTTGGGAATCATCCTATTTTGATTCATACAACATTCTTGGATGACAGGGAAATGGTTCAAAAATAAATCTTTGGTCTGATCGGATTCTGGGAAAGGGCTCGCTAAACACTTACCCGGAGTTGACCCCGATAAGGCAATGGATGGATCAAATTCCAATTGTTACATTATCAAACATATCGGATTGGGACCCTTAAGGGTCTTGGAGAGGTTGGCATTTGAAAAACATCCCTCCATATCTCACTGTGCAATGGAATTCTCTAATTCAATATCTCAAAGGATGGGGACCAAAAGGAGAAGAATACACTATGAAAGAAGGCTACCAAATCCAGTTAGACTCAGGTCCTCTTCTACCTAAAGCTGTGATTTGGAAGGAAATTTGGTCAAGTGATGCTCTTCCAAAGATAAAGGCCTTCTCATGGATCTTGTTTCAAGACCTCCTTCTAACAGAAGACAATCTAAAGAAACAAGGTTTTAGTGGTCCGTCCCATTGTCATGTTTGCAATAAAGATGAGGAAATCTGAGCTCATCTATTTTGGGAATGTGAGTTTGTAGAGAAGGTATGGATATTTTCCACTAATAGTCTTTTGATCCAACCGATTAAACCTTCTTCTTGCAAAGAAGCGTTCATTCATTGGCACAAAAAATATCCTGGGAGATTTTACAAGAATCCCCTTCTCAAGGGCGCCTGGAAATCCCTTCCATTCTTCATCAATTGGAAAATCTAGCTTGCGAGGAACTCCATCATCTTTCGAAATGAATCCCTTCCAGTGAATAGGGTGGCTAGTCAAGCCTAGGGGTTGATGACAAAGACTTTAAGATATAAAGGAAATCTGAAACAAGTAAAGCCTGACCTTGAAACAGAAGAGTGAAACTGGTTAGCCCCTCTTCTTATACCATCCTGGCCACCAAAGGCAAGAAGGAAATCAATACCTCTCTCTTAGAATTGAGTTCTCAGGCTATCATATTTGGAATTGAAAGAATGGATTCAGAGTAGGAAACACTACATCCTCTTCTTCAATGGGGATTCTAAAGGAAATCCATGGGTGGCAGGAGTGGGAGGGGTTCTCTTTGGCCCTGATGGAACAATAGAACTCAACTACTCATGGGGTCTAGGTTCGACTACCAATAACCATGCATAGTCTCTTGTGCTTTGGCAAGGCTTGAATCTCACTTGGACTGCAAGGGATGAAAAGTTGAGTGTGATAAGAGACTCTAAGATTTTGCTTCAAGGTCTCGTTAAAAAATCCAGGCCTAAATATCCTGTTATCAAGCAATTAGTAAAATAGACTTAACAGTCGGTGCTCAAGTTTGAAGAGGTAAATTTTTTTCATGTTTTGAGGCATCAGAATAAGCAAGCGGATGGCCTAGCCAATGTCACTTGTTCCTTGAACTCGGGTGGATTAAAAGTGGGGGGGGGGTTATACAAATGACCCCCATCCCGTAACATTAGTAGTTAGGAACTAAGCTTGAAGTGACAAGTAGGAGGCGGTACGAACTGCTAGGTGGTCATCATTCAATACCTTGCTTTGCATGGAATATTTCATATCCTCGTGCACTTAGTACCTCTCCATCAGAGCACAAATTATCTCCATTAACTCGCTCTTCCCGTGTGTGGGATTATAATGTATCTCCTGCCCAACTCTATGCATTATCTCATTTTGTAAGAAAGTGTTGGTATGGTGAGGAAATTGATGTGACTTCTGGAAGGCTCTTGCAACATCCTTTATTGTCGCATTGTGGAGGTTAGACATGCTCGACGAAGGCGAATTTGGTGTGAAGCAGGTGGCGGTTTAGTATAAATGGAAGGAATTAACCCACCACCCTTCCAGGTAGTGAGGCGTTGCAAGCGATGCTTTCTTTGCCACCAATATGGATGCTTGGAAAAGGGATTTAGAGTGCATAATTGATGAATAAATAGTTGGAATTCGTCAACAATATGCAAGTTTGTCTAAGAAATTCGAGAGGAAAGTAACCAAAAATGTCCTTCTGGCTACCAAAGTTCATTGTTTAAGAGGAAAAACCAAGGAACAAGAGAGAACAATTCAAGGAATGCAAAGAGAAATTTGGCTTCTCCGAAGGGAATTGTCTCCAAGACTCTGTAGGTTTTTCAGGGAAACCACCTTCTTCAATGGGTGACAAGGACTCGAAACCACATGGCTTGAACGAGGAAATAACAATGGAGCAGTGCCACCAACATCAAGACCCTCATGAAAGAAACTCTCAGAGGTCTGAAGCTCCATCTTTGATCTCTGGAAGAACGGGTTCAAAAAATTATCATGTTTTCGTTTGAAAATGTTTTACAAAGTTAAGTTTTTAGGCAATAGTTTTGTTAGAATTTACACTTGTATTACTGGAAGTAGACAAAACAATTCTCACAACAGTGTTTGGATAATTTTGGAACTTGATGTATTTTCAGAACTTGGGCAACTCTATTGCGCCCCTTTTGATTTTGATTGTACTCATGGCCGACCTCCTAGGGGACAACCTTTATTTAATAGAAAAACAATCTTCTCTAGTTCTGGTTAAAAAAAAACATTCTTGGATGAAAAATAATTGACATTAAAACATCCTTCCATCCAAGATACATGTTAGGCTATTGTGGGAGAGGTTGTATAAGACTCATGACATAACCAACTTTGAATATTGACCTGCTTAGCCAACTTTTTATAAGACGAACAAGGACAAAGATAGGGGGCTATGATTCCATGAGAGAGGGGGCTAAAGGGGCTAAGTATTTTAATTACCCATCTTGGTAATAATTGGGAAAAGTTGTTACATGAGCTTCTTAGGGGAAGGCCATGTGTTTCTTTATTACATGTAATTATATAAAACCCTCTTTTGGGATGTTTGGGGATTAATCACTCATTTTCATTTTGTTCCTCATTCATTCTTGCTCTTGGTCTGGACATGGGAAACAAATTATGGGAAGAGAAGAGCCATTGCTTGTTGGCTGTAAGTAGCTATTAATTATTCTAGATAGAATGGATGCCTGTGTGCATGAGATTGATGGTGGTTGTGAAAAATTGTCCAAAATTGAGAATCCTTAGAGTTTCCAGCATTGAGATTTCATGACCAATAACATTGGAGCCTTGGAAAAGAAGTGGAAGAACCTGAGGAACTGCATTGTCGAGAAAAGGGTTCATTTCTTTGGGTTGTGCAGATTGAAGGGGAAGATAGATGGTAAATTGGGATCGTTTTGTGGTTGGGAAAATTGTGAGAGATCGATAGTTTGTTGTGTGTTAGAGTCGGCCTATGACCCATCCTTGTGGATTCATAGCCCTGGCTTTGGGGTGACCCATTGTTGAGATACATAACGATAGTGTCTATGGTTGGGTGGAATGTTCGACATTTGCAATCAGTTGGTGAATGTTTATTTGAAAAGATAAGTGCTCTCTATGTTTTCTTTGTAATTTATATTCTACTATGTATTTACTCATCTCTAAGGTGTATTTATATGGTGCATGCTTGTTTTTATTGTTGTGCATGGCATGTTGGTCATTTCTAGTATAGTTTATCATGCATCTTGATTATTACATGTGTTGGTAATATGTTTCTTGATCAATTAAAGATTGGTAACAAAAATTCAAATTTTCCCAAGAAGGTGAATTTAAAGATACCCGGGCAATGGGTACATCACAGTTTGGTAATCATATTTTTTCTGCAGTAATGTGACCCACATTGGTGGTCTGGGAATGTCACAGATTGGTATCAGAGCATCGATTATAGCGCTTGAGATGTATGGGATGATTTGCAGGGCGAAGCTTTTGTTATTTTTCATAGAGGCCAAGTGGTAAGAAATATTGAGGGGTTGATCACGGTGATGATTGGATGTTAGTAGAATTGGCATTGGCCGAGGGAGGATTAATCGAGGAATTCCATAGCGGACTTGGATAAAATTTCGAAATAAGGCATTCTTGAAAATTTTGAAAAATTATGAATTTTGGGAAATTTGGGAATTGTTTTGTACGACGACGTCAACAATGACGTGGAGGCCACATGTTGGGTGATGTGGCAGTAATTACATGTATTTCCATGGTGGTAGGCCGGTAGCATGGTGGTAGGCCACAATGACAGGTGATATGGCCCAGTGGAGGGGTGGTAGACCACCGTGGCAACCCTCTGTGGAGTGACATACTAATACCATGAGCGATATTGGTAAGTTGTTTTGCATCGCAGAGGGAGTAATTTTGAAATGGCCCTTGGCGAAGAAAAACCTATCGGAATGTGCCACATAGCATGGATGAAAACCACCATCACATCACAATGGATCGTTAACCCTTGAGGACCTTGGCGATGCGAATTCGCTAAGGACTGTTGATCATGCCCTGATCTCAACTGTCAGATCCGCGGTAGGGAAAAGTTGCATGCCAAAGGTAAGGCATAGAATGGGACCCACCCATCCCCGAAGCCTATGGGGGTGCTAGGTGAACGTTGGCAATGTTGAGGGGACCTGCCGGTGACATGGGCCACTGTGGTGGTGCCATGTGGCAATTGGTACGGTGGGGCACATGTTTAATTGTGTGTGTGTGTGT
>JASDQU010099713.1:545798-613421 GCA_032191745.1 Picea mariana | reverse complement strand
ATATATATATATATATATATATATATTAAAAGAGAGGATAACAGGGTAGGCCAAGTGAATTGAGAGAGGTGACATGACATCCTCTCAAGGTGCCATGTAGACCCATGGTGCCACATCAACAACCATGTCAGCAGATTGTTGCGTAGGCAAAACTAGAGCCATTTTCTTTTTTTAACCATAACTGGAGCATATTAATTATGATTGAGATGAAACTTTTAGGTTTTTTTCGTAGAGAGATCTACAAAGTGCCATAGAGGGACACTATCCATTTATGCTTGGATTTGTCAGAAATTGCAAAATAATGGTTTTTAAATATATGAGTACAGATCATTGGCAGAGCTCCAGATTAAGATGAAATTCTTGGAGAGACTCCAAAAATCAGACATGGAAATAACCCAAGAAGGAATTGAGTAAAATTTAAGGGGCTTGGAAAGGGGATGCTGAAAAAGGTCAAAATTCACTATTCCAGACCACTTTTTGGAGATTTTTGGGATTTTCAAAAGAGGAAAAGCAATCCCAAATCAAAAAATTGGAAAAATTTATTTACTCGACATTTGTAATATCATCAAGACAAAAAAAAAATTCTTTACTAGATTTTTTCTAAAAGTGCACAGATTGAGAGATGGTCAATTTTGCCAAAAATTCTAAGTCTGGAAAAAAATGGTAAAAAGGACAAAGTTGCATATTCTAGATCGTTGTAGAATCTTATTAGAGAAACATATAGAGAATATGAATATTGTCATGTGTTCACTATTATGAGTATTATCAATGCCCGATACAAAAGTTTTCTTAGTTCTTTATGGATTTTCTTTTACAATTGACAAAAGTTGGACTTACAATGAAATTGCACCAGTCGAGAAAATGAAAAAATGGGGTGAAAACGACTTTTTTAGGAAGCCGTAACTTTCAACTTAGAGATAATATTGGGACATAATAATAGGCATTGGAAATCTGATGCAGAGGAGAATAACCCGAAATTATTATAATTTGGAGGATTATGATATTATTCTTCATGAATTGAAAAGAAGAAACACATGTAGCATTAATTGACAAATTTTATAATATGTATAACTCTAACGAAAATGGTTGCTTGCACATTTTGTAGAATTAGAGGTATAAGCAAACCAATTCAAGCCTAGGATTACTTATCAGGGTGATGGAGGATGCACAAAGAGACTACAATCATGAGAGAGAATCCAAAGGTCAAAATATCAGTGTGGGTAATGATGAAACATAATCTAATGGACAGAGGAGTAGAGTGGAACCAATAGAGTTGGTAGAGATGATGAGAAGTCTGAGAATGGAAGTGAAGATTTATAGATCTAACAATGAGAATATGATGAGAGAACATAATCAAATAAATTCTCAAATGATGCAAAGACTAAATCAATTGCAAAGACAAGCAAATAATGGATCAGGATCAAGACATGAGGAAGAAGGTAGACATCATGAAAGAAGAGATAGCTATAGAAGACCTAATCACTCAAGAAGTTCTAGTAGAACTCATAGACATCACTCACCTCCTTACTCAACAAGAATTTTTATGCATCTGGAGATTCAAGGAGCAGTCCATAAGTGTCTCTTGTTAGGCATCAAAGAAGAAGACACAAGTTGGATAGTTTGCAAGGAGAGCTTAGGAAGATTAAGCCACCATCCTTTGATGGTGAAATAGAAAGGGAAGATGATATTGAAGCGTGGTTTCTTGGAATCAGGAAGTATTTTTAGTTTCACAACTACTCATCTAACATAGAAGCCAAAATTTCCACATGTCATTTGCATGGAAAAGTTGATATGCAGTGGGATCAGTTGAAAAAAGTTTAGCACATTAATGAGATCAAGATTACTTGGGAGTAGTTCAAGAGATATTTTCAGAAGGAGTATCTTTCATAACACTATTATGACAAGAAGATGCAAGAGTTCTTTGAACTCAGGTTGGGGAGCATGACCATGGGAGAATATGAAAATCAGTTATTGATATTGTTGAAGTATGTGGGGTTTATTAAGTATGACAAGGTGAAGATATAGAGGTTTCTGAGTGGATTGCCATCTTTCTATAAAGATAAAATTCAATATGATGAGCCTAAAAATTTAACATAAACCATTAGAAAGGCTAAGTACTTGTATGAGCAAGGAAAGGGA
The DNA here is from genome assembly GCA_032191745.1 of Picea mariana. Lineage (NCBI taxonomy): Eukaryota > Viridiplantae > Streptophyta > Pinopsida > Pinales > Pinaceae > Picea > Picea mariana. The sequence continues at coordinate 611,282 of JASDQU010099713.1, read as the reverse complement.
AGAAAATATTTGCAAAAGTCTTGGAAGGACAAGAAGAAGGAGAAATATTATCAGAGAAGGAAGGGATTCAAACCTCCTTTGAATATAAATACTACTAATTTAAACAAGCAAGATCACCATTCTAAGCATGAATCCAAGAGGGAAGACTCCTTGGGAAAAAGGGGAAGACCACCAATCAAATGTTGGGGATGCAAATAAGATCACATGTACAAGGATTGCCCTCACAGATAAGACAAGATGAAGAAATTGCACATCATCCAAGAGGATACTACAATAGAAGACATGGGCATAAATATTCCAAGAATATATATAGCCTTAGAAGATTGAAAAGTAGAACACCAATCCCATATGATTGAGGTGGAAGGTAAGATCATCAATCAACCTATTTATATTGATTCAAGAGCAAGTCATAGTTACATTGATCCTAAAGTAGTGGGCAAGTTTCATTTGAAGAAAAGTAATCTTGAAAAATCAAGTTTGGCTTAGATATCCATTGGAACCAAAAGAAGGATCAATGAGACTGTAAAAAATTGTCCACTAAATCTAAATGGAGTGATTACTATTGTTGATATGAATATCATACCATTAGGATCTTATGATATCTGAATTGGACTGGATTGGTTGGAAAAGCATCATGCTATCCTAGACTATCATAACAAGACATTTACATGTCTTGATGAAGAAGGAAAATAGAGCACTGTGAAAGGAATTCCAAGACCTATTTCTATAAGGGAGATTTCAGCCTTACAACTGAAGAGTTGTTTTAGGAAAGGATGTCAATTGTATGCAGCTCATGTGGAGGAGCCAGAAAAAACCAAAGGGCCAAGCCTTGAAGATTATTTAGTATTGCAAGAGTTTGAGGATGTATTCCAAGAAATACTAGGATTATCACCAAAGAGGGATATATATTTCTCTATTGGTCTGGTACTAGGAGTTTCCCCATTTTAAAAAACTCCTTACATAATGAGTACATCAGAACTAAAAGAATTGCAAATATAGTTGGAAGAATTGTTGAATAAAGGGTACATACGACCAAGTGTTTCACCATGGGGATCACCAATACTCTTTGTTAAAAACAAGGATGGATCATTGAATCTATGTATTGACTTTAGAAAACTAAATAAAACAAATGTGAAGAACAAATACCCTCTACCCATAATTGATGACCTCTTTGATTAGCTAAGGGGAGAAACCATATTTTCAAAGATAGACTTGAGATCATGATATCATTGGGTGAAAATCAAGGAAGAAGACATCAATAAGAAATTTTTTATAACCAAGTATGGACATTATGAGTTTGTAGTGGTGCCAGTTGGACTAACCAATGCACTAACTGTCTTTATGTGCTTAATGAATGGCATATTCAGAAATTATTTGGATACGTTTGTCATTGTGTTCTTGGATGACGTACTTATCTATTCTGAGTCTGAGGAAGAGCATGGACATCACTTGAGGTTGGTGTTGCAAGTGCTGAGGGAACATTGGTTGTATGCCAAGATAATCAAGTGTTCTTTTTACTAAGAACAAATCCATTATTTGGGGAACATCATTTCATAGGAAGGCATAGCAATGGACCCAAAGAAGATTGAAGCCATTAGAGGATGGCCAACACCAAGGAGTGTTTCAGAAGTCAAATATTTTATGGGATTAGCTGGATACTACAAAAGATTTATAACATGGCTCTTTAAGATTGTTCATCCCATCACTTATTTACAAAAGAAAGGAATTAAATTTGAATGGACAACAAAGTGTGAAGAAAATTTTAATGTGTTGAAAGAATTACTTACTAGTGCACCTATTTTGAATATTGTTGACCCAAATGAAAGCCTTGTGGTATGTGCAAATGCATCAAATGAAGGAATTCATGGAGTCCTCACTCAGAATGGACATGTCATTAGTTATGAGTCCATAAAGCTTAAAGAACATGACAGAAATCATTCCACACATGATTTGGAGCTTGTTTCCATAGTTCATGCATTGAAAATGTAAAAGTATTATCTCACGGGAAATAAATTTGAATTAAGGACAAACTATAGTGCTATGAAATATCTTTTTGAGCAACCAACTTTGAATATTAGGAAGACAAGATGGTTGGAATTTTTGAGTATGACTTTGACATAAAGCATATAAAAGGAAAATAAAACAAAGTTGTTGATGCACTCAACAAAAGGGTACATATTATGCATGATACAACCATTAGTATGCACAATTTAGATTTAAAGAGTAGAATTTTCGATGTTTCTATTATAGACCAACATTACCTATAGGTAAAAGAAAGCTTACAACATGAAAATGTACAACAAAAAATTAAAGGATATGAGATGAAAGAAGATGGAGTACTTGTGCATAAGAACATAATTTATGTTCCTAGTTTCAAAGAAATTAGGAATTTGGTATTAAACGAAATGCATAATGTTACATATGTTGGACATCCTAGTTACCAGAAAACAATTGCAACAATAAGAAGCCAATACTTTTGTCCAAGGACGAAGAATGATGTTGCTGATTACATTGTCATATGTATGGAATGTCAGAGAGTGAAAGCTGAACATAGACACCCAATAGGTTTTCTAATTCCATTGCCAATTCCAAAGAGGAAATGGGAAGTAGTAACCATTGATTTTATTACTAAATTGCTCAGGACAACAAGGCAACATGATTCAATAATGGTAGTGGTGTATAAATTGACAAAAGCTGCTCATTTTGTTCCAGTGAAAATGACTCATATAGTAGCTAATATTGCAAAAATTTCACAAAAAATTATACGAGGGAAATTGCTAGGTTGCATGGAATACCTAAGGCAATTTAGACAGAGATACAAAGTTTACTTCAAACTTTTGGAGATGATTATTTAAAGGATTTGGTACAAAACTTAATTTTAGCACATCATACCATCCACAGTCAGATGGGAAGACAGAGAGAGTCAACCAAGTGATTGAAGACATGTTAAGAATGTATGTGATGGATAAGCCATCTAAGTGGGAAGATTACTTGCATTTGGTTGAGTTTGTCTATAATAATGGGTATCAAAATTCATTGAAGATGATCCCATTTGAAGATTTTTATGGTAGAAAATGCAATACTCCAGTGAGTTGGGACAACCCAACAAACATAGTGGTACTTGGGCCATAATTGCTCAAGTATATGGAAGACAAGATGATCAAAATTAAGCACAATTTGAGGGAAACACAAGATATATAGAAGAGTTATACAAATAAGAAAAAGACAACAAGAGAATTTAAAGTGGGAGAGCATGTGCTTTTGAAAGTGAAGCCCAAGAAGAGCTCATTAAATTTGGGAAGTTGTACAAAGCTAGAAACTAGATTTTGTGGTCCATTTGAGATATTGGACAAAATAGGTCCAGTTGCATACGTGCTTGCATTTCTTGATTCCATGGATGTGCATAATGTATTTCATGTCTCTTTGCTGAAAAAGTATGTGCATGATCCTAACCATGTTATTGATTGGAATTTGATTCACGTGGAGCCAGAAGGAGACTTTCATGTCCAGCCAATTCACATATTGGACATGAAGGTAAAATTTCTTTAGAATCGAGCCATAGGATTAGAGAAGGTTCAATGGACCTGCTATGATCCCGAAGATGCTACTTGGGAGCATGAAGATGCTATGTGGTAAGAGAACTAACAACTTTTTGAAGAATTTTGAAATTTTGATTTATGTTTTGTATATGCACTGAGGACAGTGCCAAAACAAGGGGGACGGGAATGTAATATCCCAGTTTCAAGTTCCCAAATTAATATTGTATTTTTGTTATTTGATAAAAGGTTGGAGAGCCTATAAAGTTGAAAGATCAGAGTTCCTAGAAATTTAATACCATGAATATATTAATAGAAATACATCATTGGTTGAAAGATGCACAAGGAAAGAGATAGGGGGCTATGATTCCATGATAAAGGGGGATAAATGGGCTAAGTATTTTATTTATATTTTAATTACCCATCTTGGTATTAGTTGGGAAAAGTGGTTACATGAACTTCCTTGGGGAAGGCCATGCATTTCTTTATTGCATGTAATTATATAAACCCCTCTTTAGGAATGTTTGGGGGTTAATCATGTTGTTTCTCATTCATTATTGCTCTTGGTTTGGAAATGGGAAATGAATTATGAGAAGAGAAGAGACATTGTTTTTTGTTGTTGTAAGTAATTGTTAATTATTCCAGATAGAATGGATGTCTGTGTGCATGAGATTGATGGTAGTTGTGAAAGAAATTTCCATGACTAAGAAACCTTAGAGTTTCCATCATTAATATTTCCTGAATAGTAGCATTGGAGCCCTGGAAAAGAAGTGGAACAACCTAAGGGACTCCATTGCAGAGAAAGGGGTTCATTTCTTTGGGTTGTGCAGACTGAAGGGGAAGAGAGCTAGTAATTTGGGATTGTTGTGTGGTTGGGAAAACTGTGAGAGTATGATAGTTGGTTGTGTGTTAGAGTCACCCTAGGAACCATCCTTGTGGATTCATAGCCTTGGCTCAGGGGTGACTTACTATTGAGATCTGGAACAATAGTATCTACGGTTGGGTGGAACATCCAATGTCTACATCCAGTTGGTGAATGTTTATTTGTAAAAAGATAAGTGCTCTCTATTTTTTCTCTGTAATTTATTTATGCTATGTATTTACTTATGTCTGAGGTGTATTTATATGGTGCATGCTTGTTTTTATTGTTGTGCATGGCATGCCGATCATTTCTTTTATAGTTTATTGTGCTTCTTGATTATTGCAGGTGTTGGTAATATGTTTCTTGATTAATTAAAGATTGGTAACATAAATTTGAATTTTCCCAAGAAGGTGAATTTAGAGATACTCAGGTGATGGGTACATGACAGTGTCACAATCATAGTTTTTTTGCGGTGATGTGACCTAGACCGGTGGTATGGGCATGTCACACTATATGAAACAAATATCTTACCAAATTGGACACCAATTTGTTGTGAAAAACCACTAGAAATACCTCACAACAAGTTACAAATCACAATACAAAATGATTTCCATTGCAATTAGCTTGCGCTAGACGACCTTGCTTTCGACCTGACTAGTGTTACACATTATGGGTTAGTGTATATTGCACTATCACACATTAAAATTATTGAATCAATATACTTGATTGGAAAACTAACACAAAAAAACTTTCATGTAAAGGAAAAATTATCAGATGGAATGACACAACTAGAAACAATTGCACCATGGAAGCTAGAATTTAAGAAAAAAAACAACCAACAATACAAACAACTTATCAATTAGAACTCTAAACACACACATTCTACATGCACATATTGATGAAATTGTGCACAATACAAAGTTCATGAACAATATGATACAATGTCTTCAAGAAGTTCACTTGCACATTCCACCAAAAAATAAACAATTCACGGCATTCAACTTCGTCATAGCACATTCCATCCATGGAATAATTACTTGTATAGAAAAAAAATACCACTCAACGTAACAAAAACCTACTACAACAATAAATTTTAACTAAGCCTCATTGACATGTACTTTAAACAATCACTTTGCTTAATGAACATATACACAACACCATTTGAATAGGCATCGATAATAATTGAAACAATTAGAAAAGCAAGATCACAATCAACACATATCAAATGTGTCTTTTTTACTATTGGCAGCTTCAATATTGATATCATATCAAGTACCGTTAAAATAAAAACTCTAATATAGTACATGGAAATAGGAAAAGTTGCAAAAAATAACAATTCAACATTGTCCACAATCAAAGACTATAATAGATAATATTTGGACGAAACTGCCCATTGAACAATGTGAAATCAATGTCTCAAATGCATATTGGTTTGATCATGACATAATTTATGCTTTACTACATCTCTCTTCTACTCAAAACATACCAAACAAGTGAGTACACAGGCTCAACTCCATTTTTTGTTGTCTTCATGCACTTACAATGTCTTTCTGGATTCATAATTTCAATAGATACCTTTAAATTGGAATACATTTCGATTTTTTATGTCTTCATACACTTACAATCTCAATTGATATTGACTATTACATTGGAACACATGATGTCTTTATGCACTTACAATTTGAATTGATATTGACTATTAAATTGCAATACATTTTCAAGTAGATACAACACATTTGTATTACATTTTTCTAGGAACTACAACATGAAAAGAAGACATCAACATGACCAAGTAGAAGAGACAACCCAACAACATACAAAAAGGTAGACATTCACTATAGAAATATTCTTCAACTTTCTTAGCAATGTTACATGCTCGTTCACATGCACAAAATGTTGATCAACAAACAAAAACACACAGACTGCAAACTAATAACAATTCAAGATTTGAAAACATTTAAAGTTGGTAAAGTCTTCCATGGTGATGTCATTCTACCATATGAAACAACTATTGACAAATCACATAGCATAGAGTTTTTCCATGTTGATTTGGTTGATAAAAAAAAGTGAAATTATAGTTACATTAAACATACCAAACAACCTTATCGCACAACATGAAGACAAATTTGTTGAAGGTCAAGGCCTTTGTATCACATATTTCAAAATTTCTCCTAAAAGTATTTATGATCACAGAGGTTGTAATTTCATATTAGTCTTACATGAAGCAAGCATAGTAGAAACAATTCCAACCATTTTCAAAGAATATAGGTTTGTACCAACTACAACAATTAAGGAACTTACAACAAGCAAAACTACATTTGCAACTAGCACAATTGGCGAACATGTAACCTCCCAAAGCAGGTAGGGTCACAATATGCATTGGAAATCAAAGACATCAACCTAGAATAAGATAAAGCTATAGTAAGCATAAAGTCCCTTATTGTTTTTAGCCAATTAGTACATTTAACTCGTGTTGCTTATATCTACTATGCTAACAGGTTGTTGAATTACAACTTTACTTATTCAACATTTGTCTCTTGCTTTACTTCAATCAACCAATAATTATCAAATAGGGACACACCAATGTTTCGATTAAAGCAAGACACCGTGTATGTATAAATCAACATTTATAACAACATTGAAGAGAAAATGAGTGGTAAATGATCTCAACAAATTGGCCACTCTCACAACAAAGGTAAAGTATCAAAACAATATACATTTGTCTAAATTTGATTTATTTCTATAACAACACACTATGTAATGACCAATACATTCTTATTGATGAATTAAAGGAGATTTATAGCAATATTAGTAGTGAATGAGATCGAAGAAGTTGGTAGAGATGGAGATGGATTTTTTTAGATTAGATATCACATGCGAGTTGGATACAAAGAACCTGGGATGATGACTATGGATCATGGACAGAGGAAACCCTAGAAGGGTAGACAATATGTTGGACATTGTCAATGTGTTGAAAAATTCACCTCTAGAGTAAAAGAGAGATGAGAAGAATGATATGTTAGCCTCAATATTGCATGATAATCATCTACTGATGACATTCCACCTTCATATTTTTTTCAAGGGAGGTGCTACTGTGAGAGAAAAGTGGATGCTACTATACATGACTTTAAATCATATATATGTAGGATCCATTGAGACTAGTGTTGTCATGATAGAATCTTATAACCTTGAAACCTTATTACCATGAGCATTATGCTCAAAAAATGTATGCATAACCCTAGTCAAATAGGATTACCCTAACACCCCTCCAACCGTGAGATTCTCTAAATAATTGAGAGGTTTCTTAGTTGTACTATCAAGATCACAAAGAATATAAAAGTAGAGTCTACGAGGTTATGAAATTTGAATAATGAGGAGTTATATTTTCGCAGCACCTACTCCAAGACTTAGTAGATAGAGTAGGTCGTTGATTCAATTTTTTTTTACGGAGGACAAGGTCGCCACAGTAGGTTTTCCATAAGAGTAGCTAAGGTGGACACAGGGTGAAATTGTCACCATTGATGTCAGTCTTAGATCATGTGGAAGAAAAAATGGGTTATGAGGAGGAAGTTATTGACTTCATCAATGATCCATTGGAGGGTCAAGCGATCTAGTCTAGCCATGTTATAGGTCACATGGATGCATTGTGGGACTCCAACAAGATAATCCACCTGGGGTACAAACCCTTGAAAGATGATATTGTGATGATTATGGGTGAGTTGGCACAGAAACTGAGCTTAAATGGTGCCAAAACCTCAAGAAAAATGAAGAACAAGGAGACAAGGCATGTTAGTTATTAATCCAAGAACCATATCTCATTAAGCATATTGCCCCAGGATTGGAGTTACAAACCTAATCTTGTGGATCCATCAACCCTAATTCCATGTATAGAGGAGGATGATGGTTTATTGCACTCCAAGTGTGACATACCCCAACACCCCTTGTGCTTTGTTGAGGATACATGGTACTTGTAAATTTCCATTAATAAACCAAATCGACATAACTCTAATACCATTTTTTAAATGAATGCATACAACATGAAAAATAGACTCATGCAACAATCATTCATCTCTAGAATTATAAATGTAGACTATTTCTCAAACATAGTAGCATTTAAACACATAGAACACAAAATAAACACAACATTCAAGCATAACATTAACACAATAAATAAGAATAGTTACCAAAACACTTATCTTTATGAACTATTACACAACACGATGTAGACATCAAATGTTCCACCCAAACACACATGTTTTTTCACTATTCCTATCTGCAACAAGCCACCCCTGAATTAGGACTATGAGTCCACATGGACAAATAGGCTCCTATAGCTGGCTACTATCCACACAACCAACCCAATACCCATTAATTTCATAGTGATGTGACTCCTATAACAATCCCAACCACCTAGCTCTCTTCCCCATTAGTCTACACAACCCAAGGGATGGGATTTCCATATTTTCATCCCAATTCCTCAGAAAATCCTCATCCCCTCTAGGGATCCAACACAAACTGGCCAAGAATATCCATGTTGGGGGCTCCATGAAATATAATTGTAAATGGAGTATTTATAAAAACATCTTGACATGCTCTTGTGTAATTTCTCAAAAAGAATTATTCAAAGGCATGATAGCCTCATTATCAACGTAATTCCCATCTCACTCATGGTTGTTTTTACAGATAGTTTATTTTCCTCTTCTTTTCAACACCAAACTTTGTTTTTCCTCTCTTATCCTATCCCCAAAATCAATTTCCTTCTCTCAGTTTGAATTTCCCTTCTCTTTTTCTCCCACACATGTTTCAATCTCACAATTCCCCAAAATGATTGTACTCAACCCATGTTGTCATAAATAGGTGAGATGACTCTTTCACCCACCTCTTACATGCATTCAATGGTACAATTCCCATCTTGAGTGTACTTAGCCCATGCTTCTATAACTAGATGAGATGACTCTTCCACCAACCTCTTATATTCATCCAATGATTGGTTTTAATAAGTCAAAGGGGGTAAATAGTTAATGAAAAAATGATTTATGGAGGTTGCATAGGATTCTAGGCACATGGAGTCCCTTAAACCCCCCCACCCTTTAGCCACCTCTCTTATGGAATCATAGACCCCCATAACTCTGTCCTTGTTTGTATGCAACTAGTGATGTATTTTATTTTCATTAATTTTAATGCATAATGTTTACATATTACATCACTTGGCCCTCAACCATTCATCATATATACAAATATACATTTCTAATTTAGGGATCAAAATTGGGGTGTTACACCAAGTATGAATGAGACCCATTAAGAGGTTGATTTCCTTTGCAATTGTGCAATCAGTCGATAGGATTGTGTCTCAGGTTTTGGTTTGGTGGGAACTATGTTATATTTGAAATTATTGAGTGGTGCCCCATCTTCATAATCAAAGGTACTAGGGCTTAAATTTTAGGAGGGTTCAAGAAAACTAAAGAGATGCAAATATATAAAAAAAAATAGATAGGAGGCCATTAGCCAAAACCTAGGTGGAAAAACTAAACTCAATGACATTATGGAAATGTGAGGATTGAGCACTAATATGACATTTTCCTAGGAATAGAAGGAATAGTGAGGGGTTGAATAATTGGACCAAACCAAATTTCAAGCTAGTGGTGGGGGATTCTCCATGCACCTTGATTCTAGTAAAAGTATGGATGGTTTGAGTTTTAGCACAAATAAAAAAGAAGAAAAAATATTGCACCAACAACGAAAGTGGGGGTCTCAACCCCTGTTCTTGAAGAAATTCCACACATAATTTGATGCTCAGTTGGATAGTGTATACATTTTTCTGGTATGGGTTCATATTCTAGGTTTGCCATTGATTTTTTTGTTCAAGGAGGTGTTTGAAAAAATGGTAAGTCTTTAGGTACCTTTTATGAAGCAAACTTATCCTTCCAAGAGACTGGGTATTATGGCATGACTCAAATCTTGGTAGGGATGGTGGTGAGCAAAGGTTGGGCAATTTCCTTGAATATTAGAATGGGAGTTGATATTTTTCATCTCAATTTGAACTATGAAAGGATACCTTATAGATGTGTATGCTTCCATTGTTATGAGCACCTTGTTTCATATTGAAATTATCTAAGTATGAGGAAGAATTGGGAACCGAGGAAGCATCCAAGAGGTTCAAAGACATTGGAATTGGAAACAATATAGGCTATGAGTAGGAAATAAGATGTAGGGGTTCAAGTGACCTTGGATTTCCTTTGAACAAGAATGATGACAACAGATGCTCAAAACATATACACTTGACATGTCAAAGAACCTAAGCAGGACATGGTCAAGGACAATAGGAAAAACAAGGCATTTATGAGTAAGAGTAATCAATCTCACTCTATGAATAAAAGTATTTCCTTAAGAAAATTTTGTTTTCAAGTCATGGGGAAATGAGGTCAGATCCAAAGAACCAAAATCCCTAAGTGATTTTCTACCTAGTTTGTCTGGTATAAAAAAACCAAATCCACTACCTCATACCTATTCCTAGAATTGTAGAGGGTGTGGATGCAGGACAAAATCTAGAAGGTTCCACTATAAACCCTAATTCATACTTCTCTCTTGATGGAAAGGGAACACAAGTATCTAGTCCCTTAGAACCGATGAAGTAAAATTTAAGACCAAGAAGTAAAGGAACACTTGATTTTTCAAGGAAGGTGATAAGGGGTTTAGTATTTTTTGAAGAGAAAATTCCCAAACCCAATCAAAGGGGAAGGAAATATTTCATTTCTATGGCCCATAAACAAGCATTCTCATAAGTCAGGTGTGGGAAACAAATATCCTTAATAGAGGTTCTTAGAGAAAATGCTCTTGTCAAGGGTTACAAATAATTTTTTTGACCCTCAATTGTAGAGGAATGGCCAATCTCTCAAAGAAGTTAGTTGTAAAGAGATTAGTTGGCAATATCAAAGATTTTATTATTATGCTACAACAAATAATGATAGATGGGGACAAAATTACTCGGGAACTCTAAAATATTAGGACTTGGGACTTTTATTTTATTGATGCCATTAGAAGATTGGGTGGGAATGTGACTCGATAGAATAAATGCTACTTTTCTCTCACAAATTCTTGGGTTTTCCCTACAAGACTAGAGACCTCCTTTTTCTCTTTAGACCCAGGGAAAGATATCACAATGTTGAAAGTTTATGGTCCTTTATGGACAAGATGGACTACTGAGATAGATTTTTCAAAATGGATAGTGTTCAAAATGGATTGGTTGTGATGGGGGGGACTTGGATTTCACCTTAGGAGCATAAGAGGTATGGGGATTGACTGCTCAAATGGACCCTCTCTATGTATGTTTTACTATAAAATTGGAAGAAACCAATCTTTTGGATATTGTACCTTCCAAGCTATCTCCCACTTGGAGTAACAATAGAGTGGGGGAAGCCAAAATTGCTAAGAGACTCAATAGATTTTTAATATCGCAAGCCTTCCTAGATGAAGCCATTAGGATCAAACAATGGGTCACCACTAGAGGGGACTCTAACCATAATCTTGTGGTGTTAGAAGTGGCTCTTGTAATAGATAAACCTACCAATCCCTTTAAACTAAAACCAAAGTGGACAAAGATGGAGGATTTTGTGGGGAAAATCAACGCAGTTTTGAAACCTTTTAATGGTAATTTATGAGAATTAGCTGCAATTCAATTCCAATTTTTTTTAAAGTAGGTGAAAAAGGTAGATGCTAACTAGGAACATAACAAAAATTTGAAACATGATACGGTTCTTAAAGAAGTAGAGGAAGCCTTGGAGGTGCTCTACATTAGGGAAGGTTTTGGATTTACGAATGAGAAACAAAAAATAGAAGTGAAGGTACTAGAAGATAAAAGGAGGCAGGTTATTTCAGAAAATTAAAAGGAATGGAGACTCAATATAAGGGAATTATGGTTATAGGTTGGGGATGAGAATACAAAATTCTTTCATATATATGTCAATCATAATAAGAATATAAACTATGTTTGGAAAATTGATGAGGGAGATGGTACTTGGGCTACAAATTTCAAGGACATGGATTTTGAAGGTGCAAAGAATATTTCCTCCCTTTTTAAGGAAGACATGTATGCTATAATAGTAAAATTAATTAGGATGTCAAACTGATTCCCTAGCTTTGTCAGTGAGGAGGATAATCAGGCCCTGATAAAGGAGGTTGGGAAAGAAGAATTGTATCAAACTATGAAAATCTTTCAAAAAGACACAAATCATGGACCTGATGGACTACCTGTGGAATTCCTCTTAGGATGCTATGATTTTATAGAGGAAGATTTACGAAGAGTGGTGGAGACAAAAAAAAAAAAACTGAAGGAAAAATGTTAGGAACCTTCAATACACCATTTCTAACATTGATTCCAAAAGAAGATAATACAACAAACTTTGAGAAGTTTAGAACCACCTCATTATGTAAATGCATATACAAAATTATCTCAAAGGCAATTGTTAGGATATTGAAAAGTGTCCTCTCAAATAAAATATCTAGAGAAAAATTCGGGTTCTTAGAGGGAGGGAAAATTCATGTGGCAATTGGGTTTGCCTAAGAATGCTTACATTCAATGAAATCTAAAATCAAAGATCGATGGTGATGAAATTGGCACCATCCAAAGCTTATGACAGGGTAAGTTGGCTTTACATTAGATTAATTTCAATCCATTTAGGATTTTTTCATTAGTTTGTTGTTTGGATAATAAGTTTCATTTTCTTGGTATCTTTTGTTGTATTATTAAATTGAGCAGTGACCCCTTTCTTCAGATTAGGGAGGGGGCTCAGAAAAGGATATCCTCTATCCGCCCCTTCTCTTTCTTTTGATACCTGAAGGACTAAGTAGGCTACTTAAAGAAGCAAAAGGAAATTGTAGTATAAAATGGATTTCTATAAGATAACTAATCTAGAACACAATCTAAATTATCTTTTTTTTTTTGAAGCCAAATCAATATAAAAAAAATTTGTTTGTAGTGGTTGATATCTATATAAGAGAAGAAAATAAAAAACCTATGCAATAGATAGTTGTCCACGTGAGTTCATTTTGTTTTGGTAAAAGCAATTCTAGAAGAGATTTCAGTCTACTGGACATTATTTTCCTTGGTCCCACAAGGTGTTCTAGAAACCATTAGAAAAAATTTCTATAAGTTTATTTGGTTTAGAGACCAAAAAGAGAACTGACAAATTTTGTTCTCTTGGAAAAAGTTGGCATTACCAAAAGCCATTGGAAGATGGGGTCTCAATAATCCCTTTCTCTTTTCAAAGGCTCTTACTGCAAAAAACGCATGGAGGCTAATTCAGGGAATAGATTTATGGGTTCAAGTAGTAAAAGATAAGTATATATATCCTAATTTGATAAAGGATTAGATCAGGAATCCCCTCAAATAACAAAATAATACCTTAATAATATGGAAAGTTGTTATCTAAGCTTTCCATCTGGTTGGAAACTAGTTGATTTGGTGAATTTGAAAATGGGATAAAGTGAAAATTGGCCTTGACGCCTGGGTAGGGAGTTTCCAAGGGTATGCACATACCTCCCTTTAAAATGATTCAAGAGTTAATAAACAAAGGTTATCTTAATATTAGACATGTTGTGAACTCGAAAAGGTCCACTACTTGGCACCAACAATGGTTATCATGGGAATACATTGGTTTGGGGATTGAGTATGCATAAGAATGGAAAAGATACATATATCTCCTAATAGGAAACAATGTTAGGCTCAAGGAAGAAGATGATCAATTGATTTGGTCATTAAATCTAGTTAAAACTTATGTTCCCATAATAGGCTATAAATCACTATCAAAAGAAGGAAGAGAAGACCAACAAATCTAGTGGTGGAAAATTATTTGGAAACTAAAATTCCCAACAAAAATCAAGATCTTTATGTATATGAGTTTACACGACAAGGATCCCACTTGGGATGTTCTTTAGAAGAGGAATTTTATATGTATTAGATGGTGTTGTAAATGTCACCAAGAAGAAGGAATTATAGTTTATCTCATGTTTGAATGTCCATACTGCAAGGAGGTATGGAAATAGGTGGAAAGATTAATAGGGATTGAGAATATCTGGGAAGGAAGAATTTTTGAAGAGGCCTTCAAAACCTGGTGTAAAAGAAAGGAGACTTACAAGATTAGAGCACTTGCACTTAACATAGTCCAGGGAGTATGGCTTGTTATAAATCTAAAGTTGTTTGAATACAAAGAGACACTTCCCCTAAAATTTGTTATCCAATACTTAAATATTTTAAATGTCTACCCGCAAGTGTAGGAAAAATCTATCTCTCATATGCAAAGTGAAGTGGCTATGAATAAGGATATTCTATGGGATTTTTTTATGGTGCCTCATAGAGGAACCCTTCTAAGGGAGGCTTAGGAGGCAAACTATACTTATATTTAGATCACTATATTTCTTCTAAATACGGAATTTGTTAAGAAACTAACAACTTCTATGAATTGAAGGATTTAAAGATGGTCCTAGAACTTGCACAAGAATACGGTGTAACCCAATTACAGATTTTTGGAGCCTCAAATCTTGTTATCCAATGGATGCATAAAGAAATTACACTTATCAATTTTACATTACGACCCTTGTATGATGACATTCTGAAACTAATTACATCTTTCACATATACATATATGTCTCATATTTACATGGACAAGAACAATGTTGCAAGTGGGATCTCAAAAGATGGAGTTGGCATGGAACGGGGAATCTAGGTTGTTTTAGTAATCTAGAATGGACATACTACAAATTATAATCATGAACCATGGACCTAACTCTATCCATTATATTTTCTATCTTAGTTTTTGTATAATAATAAACTTTCATTGATCTCTAGAGGAAATACCAATGTACTTTTTTAATGTCATTGTGTTTCTTTTTGAAGAGGCTACTAATGAAACTGAACATGAACAACTCATAGTTTTTTGGTGATAATGGAACAAACATAAGAATGTCATGTAAAGGGATTAAAAGCACTTATGAATGCCATGGGAATTTGATAATGTATTTTTGTTATACTAATAAAAATACAGATTTTTTTACTTGGAAAAAACACACTATGTAACAACATTGTATTACACTGTGAACTAGGTTGAAGGCATGCTAACAATAGTAAATGTCCATGTAGACCCATTTGTGCCAATTTGAAATAAATGAAATTTTCCTACAGAGTCATTCAGAGAAAAATATGACAGCATACTTCAATGTTAAAAAATGTGAACAACTCACGCTGTACAATCACTAACCTTGGCTACATTACGTAATTCAAATGTCAACAAATCTTAAAAAATAATGCATTTTGAAAGACAACTTGCTAATGAAACTTATCCCAAATTAACGAACATGACACATTAGAGATGCTTGAGGACACGTCTGATGTTATCTATAACTTGCATGACTTCCATGTACAAGGCAATTTTACCCTAGATCATGCCAGTGTCATATTGTACTTTTTGTACATTTTTCTCAATGTACATTGAACTTTAGTTTCAGAGCACTAGCTCCACATCTTGTATTTATGTATATTTTTCCTCACTAGTCTCATGGTTTTATGTACATTTATCACTCACTCCCTCCCAAAAAAGCAAGGACTTGTTTCTTTGTAGCTCCTCTTGTTTGAAGTTTGAATACCCTATTAATTTCTCGCACATAGTTAGTATCATCCATTTATTATATATCATTCAAAAGCTATTATGAATAAGTTATTTATGCCAAAAATGTTATTTATATGCATTGGTTTTTATTTTTCAAAAAAAATTCACTACAACAACCAACACATCCAACAACGCCATTGAAGATATCAACACCTTGAAGATCATAAAGTAGGCACAACATGATATGGATGTGATGATTGATCCAAAGGCTTAATGGTGCATGTCTATTGTTTTAAATTTATTTTGCATTGATTAGTCCGCTCACACACACACACACACACACCTCTCAATGTGTGTGTGTTTGTGTGTGTGTTAATTGTGTTTAGCTCAGGTGGTTGGGAGGAATGATCGATATCCTCCCCACCGAGGTTAAATTATTTCTAGTGACATGTTGAGCTCATAACAAGTATATTGTTGTAATGGCTCTAAGCTCTATTTGTTGAAAGAGCTTGCACCCTGAAGATTCTAGGGTTTACCTTGGGTACCATTCTCAAAATGAGGGGAATTACTTAGGGGTTTCCCCTGATTAGTGTAACTGGGAAAATATGTTTGTGTGTGTACATATACATACATACATACATACATACATACATACATATGTGTGTGTATGGATGTACACACACATATATCTATATATGTATCTATGTATATGCATATATATACATATACATACATACATACATGTGTGTGTGTACATTTTTTTTCCAAGTTACAAAACCCAAGGAAAAGCCTTTATATACATATACATAGATACACATACATACATACATACATACATGTGTGTGTGTGTACATTTTTTTTCTAGGTTACAAAACCCAAGGAAAACCCTTGAATACTTCCCCTAATTTCAAGGATTGTGCCCAAGGTAAACCCTAGAATCTTCATGGCACAAGGCCGGTCAACAACAAGGCTCTAAGCCATTACAATAATATACTCGTTAAGAGCTCAACATGCCACTTGCGGGAATTGAACTTGGGTGGGGATGATAAAATCATTCCTCTCAACCACCTGATCTAAACAATTGACATATAAATGTATATGTATATATGTATATGTATATGTATATACGTATGTGTGTGTAGAGTGACCCATCAAATATGTATATTGATGATGGACTAAGATTATTACAAGTCAATAAGCTTGTAGAGAATGTAAATGAAAACAAATTCAATCTATATTCTTGTGGATTGTAATTATCTTGTTATCTAAAGAATGATTTTTAAATTTGATTAATGGTGCAAGAAAATTGGCAAAAACTATATTTTGAAAAAAAAAAAAAAAAAAATTATGCATGGTTGAAACAACTCTGAAGTTGGCCATTGATAACAAGTTGGGTTAACCGTTAGATGATAATGAGAACACTTTTGACCTCTTGACCTAAGGTTAGATGATAATAAATAGAATTTTGATAGGAAAAAGTGACAAGAAACATTTTGAAACTTGAGGGCAATAATTTCCCACTCAAGAGCACAATTTTTTTTTCCTTTTGATACATGTGAACAATATTTTGACTTGCATGTGTGAACACTTCACCAATCTCTTCCAATTCATTATTAAGGCCTCTTGATGAATTTGAATGAGAGCATTCTTTATAAATGTTAAAGGATACAAGCACTTACTTGGAAGAGGAACAAATAGTAAAAGAGATAGATTGTTTTAACTAAATGAATTTTAATTGGATTAAATATGTAGACAAAATGACTATAAATAATTCTTTAAATCTGAAAGAGATATTTAATAACAAAATGTAAAGGAAAAGGCCTTATATCTCTAAAGAACGACGATGTTGGCCACTAATGAGAAATTGGGTTCCCTTCTCAATGATAATAAGAAGATTGTGGAATAATCATCTTAAAGGTTCAATTATTAGGGAGTACACACACATATATAGGAATCATAAATATGCAATCACTTCAATTTAGAAAAAGTAACCCAATAATGGATAGCCTACTGGACAATGGTAAAAAATATTTAGATGGGAATGTTTGCATGATTCGTGCAACACTTCTAAGTCAGTATTAACGCCTTCCAATTCTCTGGAATCTAAATAAGCTTGGAATTTATTCACTGAAACGAAAATATTATTCTCCATGATTTTACTTTGGTCTCTCTATGTGTTGCTCCATTTTCTTGTAATTGAGATCAATTTTGGCCCTAGCTTATGCTAGACCCTCAACTAGGGCATGATGATCACTATAGTGATTCACAACCTATACAATGTCTTGAGACTGATGAGCTAGATCATTGCTTTTTAACACACTTGAACCTACAAAACTTGGATACGTCAATAATGTAGCATATACAAATGTAACAACACTTACTACCATGAAGTTCACAGCAAGGAGCCTTCTCAGCAGTTTGGTTGATCTTATAAGCTCATAGGGATCAATAATTTGTCTGGAAAACGTAAAACCTCTTCATATTCCATGATTTAAATTTTACATATATCACTCAAAACAGACCTCACACATATTACTACTTCAATAACATTACTAGTGTTGACTTCTCCTTTAGTTTCAATCATGGAAACTCCTTCAACAATCCTTCCTAGTGACTCACCAAGGTTTTTACAACCATAGACAAAATACATACAAATTAGGACAGGGCCCATTATTACTTCTCTACAAAGGAAAAATAAATGTACTCTTACGTTAAATGATTTGTTTTCGGGGACAATGTAGAAGAGAGTATGGAGCAAGTGACATAGATGGTTACATGAGCATATTGTGTTTTCATAAACCACAAAAGCTCTTACACTAAGAATATTATTTCCATCCTCATCTACCACCATCTAATAACATGTATGGATTACACATCTTTCTAGATATGGAGGATCTTTGCACAAGACATATTGTCTTCCCTACAATCATAAGATTCACAATACCTCAATTCATATTGCCATTTTTTCTAAGCATTTCTTGTTATGAGGGAAAAACTCTCTATGGCAAGGGTGAACCACAACAGACAAGTATGACTACAAAAATCTACTCAATTCCAACATATGCTATATAAACCAATGTGCAAGTGAGATAAGAAAGAGACCTACCTCGTTCCAACGTTTGAAGATGTCCATCATTGAGCACTTTGACTCAAAGATTTATACCTGCGACAAGTTCTCAACAAACAAGTAGAGCAAGCATATGGTGATAATATAAAAGGTTAGCACATTAGATAGCATAATCCATTAATAAACATTACAAACATGACCATGGATAATAATCATATATTTGCATTATACCAATAGGACGGGAAAGGAGTATTTCTATTAATGAATGATCAGGAGAAGTGACAACATTACAGACTTCCGTGTCGACATGGTTCGAAACCAAGAAACTAGGTTCCTTCCAACTGGGCCTCCACCACTTCAATCCTCCACCAAAGGCAAGCTCATAGAAGGGAGACAATGAGGTTCTCTCAACAATAGGGAAAGAGCTTGGGGGTTGAACACTGTGTTCAGACTTGCGGAACAAAGGGATGCAGACTCAATATGAAGTAATTTCTCCATAGTGACTTTGCTCTTAAAGTTGAATGCTTTCTCCTCTTTTCCATAGCTCAGAATTGTGCTCTTATAGCCTTCAAAATGCAACTGAAGGGCCGAGTCAAAACGTTTCCAGTATGTGGAAGGCCAAGGATCAGAGATCTCTTGTTGTGACATGGAAACCCGACTTCATTTTTGTATTTTCTGGCACAAATCCCGATGTACAGGGGCTGTAGTGGAGCAACCTGCGTATACGCATGTTGTATATTAGATAGGTCGCATATATGTAGAAGAATATGTATTTTTAGCTCTAGATTCATCAAAAAGGGAAGAAGAGTCTGCATAGGAAAATGGAAAAAGACCCCCTGTGCAAGATAACAATGGTGAGAAAAATCTTGCTATAACATTTCTAGATAGTCTCATGAGTGCACAATGATACCATTGTTTTATGAGCTTCATTATCTTTGGGACATTCATGGGGGTCCTTATGCCATTTCCTTTGAGGAACACCAACACAAATACAAAGTGTCTATGGAAGTAGTAAATGATGGGAATGAAACATTTAGAAAAGCCGCAAATTTTTTGTCTTGTATTGAAAACAAATGAAAGGTAAATTTGGTTTACATATTTTTATATTTCCTACAAACTAGAACTATTTTGGTGTTCTATTCCTCTTCTAGAGTATAAACCCTTCTCACCCTCACTTTAGAGCAACATTAAGAATAAAGGACAATGGTAGTTGAATAAGATCAAAACGAAGGCGAGTGGAAGCCCAACTGGTAGAAAAATGATAAATGGACAGTGCAAGTGATGAAAGATGGATAATAACCATCATTTAGATCATCATCTACTCAAGGTTTTCCATTAGAAAAATTCCTATTGGTGTAAATATAACACTTTAATTATGTATTCTATATTTCTTTAAAAGTTGGATTTGGAATAACTCTTCTTTATTGATTTCTTGTGGGGTGAATATGTTTGTTTGTTTGTTTGTTTTTCCTCTCCTTTTTCATGGGATGCATTGTGTAGGTGTGTATGTGTGAAATAATATGAATCATATATCCATGTCTTGTGGCATCTTGAAATAACTGATATTACTTTAAAATCGCCTCTCCTCTTTATGTGTTATCCCACATCAGTTGTGAGGATTGGTTCACGACATCATATATGTCCCAACACATTATGATCCTTGTGCCAATTAGGTAGTGATAAAGGATTGGTGTCTTATACTAACATAATGGTTGATTGGTTATTGGGTGAGTATGTTTGCTTTCTCAACCTTCCCCTCTTCCTTTGTATGACATGTTGAGTGGGTGCATCAAATACACATATCTTGTGGCATCTTGGAATAACTTCTACAACTATAAAATATCTATCTCCCCACCCTCTCATCATTGCATATCTCGAACCATATTGAAATAGCTTCTATGGTTATAAAATCGTGTCTCCCCCTCTCATCGTTGTCTGCCCATATAAGCTATTATGAAAGTTCTAAGAAATAACATTTTCCAATGTTTAGTTAAATCCCATAAATCCCTCCTTCTCCATGGGACATGTCATGTAAGTTTTGAAACAACAACAAAATATGCCTATCTTATAACATCTTGAAATAGTTTGTATGACTATAAAATATCATCTCTTGCTCTCTCTCCCCTTGTTTGCCCATATAAACTAATATGAAAATTCTTAAAAAATAACACTATCTAATTTTTAATTAAATCACATATAACTCTCCAAATGTAATGGCTCATTAAAATTATATCCTTTCACATTGATAAATCTTGTTTGTCTTCATGTAAGTGTGGGTGGATTACAATGACAACTCCTAGTGCTTTTAAATCTATCTCTCACACTAAGTTCTACTTGGTTTTTTTTCTTATCTTGAAAAACACAACCATTATTATGCGATGTAATTCGTTAAATGAACAAGTATGAAAATAATGGTTAAAGGCTTGACAGATGCATTTTTCAATCAATTTAGGAGAAGGATGCTTGGTTTGTTATCTACATAATTTTTTATCGAATCATGTTTATTGAAAAAATTTCATTGTTGTTATTATTTTGTATTTAGTGTCTTAATTATCACTAGTACAATACAAGTCTGTAATGCCGCTTTTTGCATCACCATGTAGTATTATTTTTTTTGAAAAAAATTAAGTATGTTTTATGTAAAGTTCGATGCAATAACTTGTGTTACATTTTTGCATCATATGTGCATCATCACAATGTCATTTTTAACAATGTATACTTTGTATAGTGACATCAAAATGTCATTTTTTATTATGCATATATATTTTTTGCATCGTATGTATCATCTAGTATTGAACATTTCTTTTAAATATCTTTGAAAATCATTTTTTGCATCTAATTTGAGTGAAAAATGTGTTTATTGTGTCATGCTAGTCTCTTTATGCATTGAGTTGCATCTAAATTGAATGATTATATGTATATTTTGCATATTTTCTAGTATGTTTGCATCTTTTACATTATTTTGAGCCAATTTAGGGTTATATTTACGTCCTATTGTGTCACATTCATTTATATTGCATCTAATTTATATCATGCTAACATCACAAATGCATTGTTTTAATGTCATAATTACGACGTAATTATTATTATTATTATTATTAACCAGAACTGGAAAATATTATATTAAAAAAAGTTGTAACATAACTAAGCAATGAAAATACAAGTTCTACTATCATGGAATTTTCATACAAAAATGGCAGCTCTCATATGCCACAAAAGAGAGCTTGCAAATGTCCACAGTTAATAACCCCAAAAATCCTAGTAGGTCAACTGCTTAAAAAAGACACCTAATATTCTAATTTCTTTCAAAAGCATATAGATTAATGAAACACATGGTGGTTATTAGCTTCCTCCTACCCATGTTGGAAGAAGAGAGTTTTGTTCACCAATGTCCACGTCTTCTAATATTTGATGTATCTCCTCTTCCTTAAGATCTACTTGAATATAATTGGTTGGTGTTGGATTACTGAGAGAGGGGGTGAATCTGTAATAGAGAAATCTAATCATTTTTAACCATATAATGAAAATGTTATATCAATGTAGCATTATCATCCAATATTTGCAGAGTAAATAAACAATGAACAAATGCAAAATCATACACATACACAGTACAACAGTGTTTTTACGTGGAAACCTAAAACGAGAGAAAACCAATGAATGATTTTTCTTATATGTTTTGAAGAATTACATTCATTGGAAGCACCAAATTCCTTTGTTTTCCAGCTGCAATTGGAAGGAGGCTCCAACCCCCTAGTTTCTCAGGCTACAACCTGAGGGAAGCTCCAACTCCCCAATTCTTTGGCTACAACCAGAAGGTGGCTACAACCCCCTATGTTCTCTGAATACAACCGGAAGGTGGCTACAACCACCTGCCCTTGCCCCATCCAATCGCCATGACGTATAAGTAGAATGACAGAACCACTGTCACACTATCACTTTGAGATATATTGTTGTAAACATGTACCAATCAACCTGCACCTAACAACCTGAACCATGCATCAACATGTACCTCAACCTGTTATCAACCTGTACCATAAATAAGTGCATCAACCATGCACCAACCTATACAAAACATCCTGTAATCAACCTGTACCCTAAAAAAGTGCATCAACCATGCACCAACCTGTACCATGAACAAGTGAATCAACCATTGACCAACCTGTACCTCAAACTGTACCATGAACAAGTGCATCAACCATGCACCAAACCTATACAAATAACATGTCACAAAAACTAGTCCAAACAACCTGTCTCATCAATCTTATCAAGAAAATCAGATCTACTCACCAAGATAAATCACCAAGACAACTCTCAAAGATGTGCATCAACCAAGCATAACACAACAACTCATAATCATCACCAAGATCAATATATGCTTCTAATAATATACCAATACAAGTATGCTACATCATCCATAAACCATGTGTCAAAAATACTCCTAACAAGTGCCTCCAACCATGTACCAAGAATATACCAATCATGTATCAAATACTCATCAACTATGACTCATCAATATGTACCAAAATCATCAACTATACACCTCATGTATTTGCCAACTCATCAACTACTTGTCTCAACCATGTACCCAACATGTACCTCAACCAAAAGCCCTAATCAATTTCATCATCCAAATCTGATTTGTAACTTTGTAATGGACCTGGTGTATATGATCACATACATGCAAAACTTCCTTAACTTTAACAACAAGAGACTAGCATTTTCATCAAACTTTACTTTAGTCTCACATGACTAGTTTTGGATTAGTCAATAACCCTAATTTGAAATAATCATAACTATGTACCTGTAATGAATAAATATATTAAAATATTACACAATGTTCTTCAGTGTGTTTTATGCAATTCATCCAAGTATCACTACTTGGAACCTCTCAGAAAAGGATTTATAGCAAAAATGACATACCTTGTTGAATTTTGGCTTATTCTAGAGAGTGAACTTGTAGAGCGTGCCCCGCACAAAATATTTGTTGTATGGATCTGAAAATTTTACATAGAATACAACATACAGTAATATAACTAACACATTTTATCTTACCTAAAATTTGGATATGTTATAAATAAGTTATGATGTTTTTACAAGAAACACCTGTTTTAGACTAGTTTCAAGACTAGCCACAAACCCTATTTTCCACAGAGTGTAAATCCAAAAATGCAACGAACCACAAGTTGAAATTCATACCACAACTACTTGGATATGTTTTCTCAATGGCCTATCAGTTTCACGGTCTCAATCATTCTAGAAAAAAATTTATTGCAAAAATGGTGATATGACCTGTAAATAACATTTCTTAGAAAGCATCATCAAAAGAATTTATTCTCCCTTGAATTTCGGCCTTCTTTACTCCACATTCTCTCTGAAATTCGGCTTAGATATCCTTTGGTTACCTTAGTCACCTATAGATATTCAATATTCTCAAGTGTGATATAAAATGAGAGAGCCTTGCCTCTTATTTATACTTTCATGTAGCTTCCTTAAGGGGTTACCTTTTAACCATCTTAACCCACTTTCCTTATTTTAGGGTTAACCAACTTCTAACCACTTGTCCAATTAGTAATTTATCCATTAAATTTATGATTTAAATAATTTATTGTGTATCCACTTTGACTTATAATACACTCATCACTTCACTTTATCTCAAGGGGTTACCTTCTAACCATCTTAAACCACTTTCCTTATTTTAGGGCTAACTCACTTCTAATCACTTGTCAACTTAGTAATTTCTACATTAAATTTATTATTTAAATAATTTCTTTTGTATTCAATTTTACTTATATTACACTCATTAATTCACTTTATTATTTACCTTCTAAAATCCCTTAAACCACTTTGACTACTTTGATCTTTTGGGGCTTCTAGATGACTCATGAGGGTTCTCCAACTTCACATGGCCATAACTCTCTAACCGTGAGGAGTTATGTGGCGTTCCACATACCAATGGAAATGGCATGACATGTAATATCCATCTAGAAATATTATTTCCTTCAAATATATCAAAACTTATACCATTATCCATCAAACAAACTTGGGTCCATTACCAAAACCTGGGTTCTCCAACTTCTCATGGCCATAACTCTCTAACCGTGAGGATTTATGTGACGTTCCACATACCAGCGGAAATGGAATGACATGTACTATCCATATAGAATAATATTACCTTAAAATATATTCAAACTCATACCATTATACATGAAACAACCTTGGGTCCATTACCCAAACCTTTGTGCTACCGTAAATCGTTACCAGACTTTCTCCAAGGGTTGACATCAATCACTAAGGGCTGACACCAATATACAATATCACTCTCCAATGGTTAACATCAATGACAACCAACAATCCATACCAACTATCCATCAAACTAAGCCAACTGTTTGACAATCTCCCCCTTTGGAATTGATGGCAACACCAACATTGATGGCAACACTTAGTCATGATAACATTCATGCTTATACTCCTCATCAATATTTCTATCTCTCCCCCTTTGACACCAATGGAAAAGGGTATCTCCCTTTGGGGTTGCTCCCCCTGATTGAACTCTCCTTGGGGCTGCTCCCCCTATCTACATGCCTTTGATTTTTCTTTTTGTTTATAAGCCTCTGATTACTCTCTCTCCCTTCATATGAATAATATCTCCCCCTTTGACAAAGGGTATCACTCTGAAGTTATATTGTTCATTCTTCCCTTGTGAAAATCGCTCCCCTTGGAAACATGCCTCTATGCTCTCTCTCCAAGCATTTACTTTTGCATCTGATAAATATCTCCCCCTTTGTCCTATTTATGGTGCTTCCTCGTGTACATCTAAGACATATAAGATAAGAATTCAAAAGCATTCATTTTGGAGTAGAAATTACTCTCAGTCTCTGGCGAAGATACTCAAGGGATTCCCATGGAAGCATTTTTGTAAAGATGTATGCCACTTGTTCTTTTGTTCCCACATATTCAACTCTAATGTTCTTCTCTGCAACCTATTCCCGTAGAAAGTGATACTTGATTGGAATGTGCTTCGTCTTGGAGTGCATCATCAGGTTCTTTGAGATACTGTTGGTGCTTGTATTATCACAATAGATTTTAGTGGGCTCATCATACTCAACCTATATATCTGTCAAAGTTTGTTTCATCCATAGAACCTATGTACAACATGTTGTTGCTGCAATATACACTGCCTTGACTGTAGATAAGGATATTGATGATTGTTTCTTGCTTAGCCAAGATACTAAACACTCACTCAAGTAGAACGCAACTCCATTGGTTCTTTTTCAGTCATCAAAGAAACCTTCCCAATCTGCATTTGTGTAGGAAATAAGTGATATATCCTTTCCTTTTGGATACCATAATCCAAACTCTTTTGTTCCTTTGAGATATCTGAAAATCCTCTTCACTACTAATACATGTGATTCCTTTGGTGCTTCTTGAAATCGTGCCACTTGTTCAACTGCCTGCATTACATCTGGTCTAGATGTTATAACATATAGTAAGCTACCAATCATTGACCTATATTGCCTCTGGTTTATAGACTTTGAATCATCATCTTGGCTCAACTTGCAACCGGTTTTCATAGGAGTGGTAACTGGTTTGCAATCTTCCATTCCGAACCTCTTTAGCATTTCTGTGATATACTTAGTATGAGAAATAAGAATTCCTTGGTTTCTTTGACATATCTGAAGACCCAAAAAGAAGGATAGTTATCCAAGTAATGACATTTCAAATTCATTATGCATATCCTTTGCAAATTTCTAGCTTAACCTGTCATTAGTACTTACAAAACAATATCATTAACATAAATTTCAATTAATAAAATATTACCTTGATGTAGAGGTTGTTGTCTGTGCTTCCTTTCCATAGTTCGTAGGGAGTTTTGTCATTGTTGTTTCTGAGCATTACTCTGTTTTGAATGTAAATCGATGTATGCACTGCAAGTGTCCAAAAAATATCTGTCAATTTGGAATCCATTAGCATTGTTCGAGCCATTTCCTTTGCAATTATCATCCATTATGATAATGTTCCTTTGTCTCTGAACCACTCTTTGAACCAATATATGAATCCATGCTCTCTTCCACTATCATATATCTATCCAAACCTATTAAGTGTTCTTACAAATCCATCTCTGTCCACACTTTCCAAGACTCTACTTGCACAACTTTCCATAATGTTGATCCATTTATCACTATACTATCATGAATTCTTGATTCATCTATCAAATTGTACTTCTGCTAACTGACTGCTCTGAATCTGTCTTCTCAAACTTTGCAAGCTGCTCGAAGGATGGTTCTTTGGTCTGTCATAGCTATCGCATAGACTCCCCCTATCTAATATTCATATTACTTGGGAGTCTCTAAGTCAGATGGCTCAGAACAATTCCTTCTCTAATGTGTATTCATCATCATCTTCATTGGTAGATTCATCATCATCTTCATTGGTAGATTCATTATCTCTCTGAGATCTAACTTCTTTCTTTCTGTCTGTGGATTCATATTTCACTACAATTCTTGAAAGTACAATCTCTTGAACTTGTTCCTTATTTACATGTCCTTCCTTT
Organism: Picea mariana; assembly: GCA_032191745.1. NCBI lineage: Eukaryota > Viridiplantae > Streptophyta > Pinopsida > Pinales > Pinaceae > Picea > Picea mariana. The sequence goes on along the minus strand of JASDQU010099713.1, from coordinate 583,666 downwards.
CTTTCAGTTATTTTCCAAACCTTTATGTATCTGACATCTTTATTTTTCACTGTAGAATTTTCTTCATCTCGTTTTATTGCCAATCTTGCGATCTCTGGTACCTTGTTTTTGTTCACCCATTCTTCCCATTTTCTTATCCATACTTTTTTATATCTTATATCAATATTATCTTTCATGGAAGTATTGATCATTCTTCCAAATTCACTGGCTATGTGTCCATAGTTATGACATTTGTAACACTCAATGTTACGTGTGGCCACATAGGCACTTCTTGCTTGAACATTTATTTTATAATCCCTACAATCTGCAACCTTATGTCCAAAATTAGTACAATAAAAACACTGACCATAAAATAAATTTGCATACCTGGGAGTGAATGATCTTCTTTGTGGCATAGTCCTTCTGAATTTTTGCCTTGACTGATCATGATCATGATTGAAGCTTGTTTGTGGCTCGAACACGGATGGTCTTCTTGAAGATGTATCTTCAATAGTTTTCTTAGATTCTGGTTGACCATGATTTCTTCCTTTGAGTACTTCTGCATAACTCTTTATTTTTTCTTCATTCTTCTTTTCTATCAACCTAGAGTGATTCTCTTCATTCTATGTAACTGATGTGGATGTTTCTGTCTCTTCAATGTTCTTTTTGAGATTGATGATTTTACTTCTCAATGTGACAACTTCTTCTTCAAATTTCTCTACCTCTTCTTCTTTCTTTAATATCTGAGACTTCATGACTTCTTTTGTTCTCTTCGCTTCTTCAAGCTAAATTTTTAATGTGATTATTTCCTCTTCAAGTACTTTCTCTTCTTGACCAAACTTTGACTCAAGCTGGTTTAGATCGTTAGTTCTTTCCTTAAGATGATCTGTCAATATATTCTCTCTCATTTTTGCTTCTTCCTTCTGTGCTATTATGTTGGCTTCCAAACACTTCTTTTGATATTCAAGATTTTCTTCGATCTTTCTGGCTTTTTCTAGCTGAGTTCTTAAGTTCTCGATGACCTGTTGGGCTTCTTAAAAAATGTGAACACTTTTTTTTTGTTTCATCAATTGTTTCTTGAGTGACTTGTTTTATTCTCTTAGTTCATCTAAAGAACTAATCAATTCTGCCTCATAATTGTATTCTTTTTCAATTTGTATTTCTGTCTCATTTCCTTCATGGCATTCTATTTCAATATGTCCATGTTTTTCACAATTAAAGCAAAACAACATACCTCTGGTGATTATGTAATCTTAATCTTCTGAATATGTTTGACATGTTGAACATAATTCTTCTTGATTTGTATCTGCATCTTCTTTGACATTTTCTGAATCTGCGATGGGTGAACAATATATGTCATGTAAATTATCCCAAAGTTCTTTTTCCGATGAACATTTACCAACCTTTTCTCTTACCGGATTAGGTGATCCTTCCCAGATGAAATCCATTGTTATTTTGTTATTCTTCTTCAATTCCTTCTTGGCTGCAGTCTTTTCCCTTTTTGAACTATCATATCCTGTAACAATTGGTAGCCAAATATAATGTCCCTATGCTTGTAAAAATACTTTCGTCCTTATGCTCCACATCTCATACATAAAACCATTATGACCATTAAACATTGGTACTCCACTCTCAGAATAATCCATGATCTCCTTCCGGTGGTTAAACTGTTTCCTGAAGGAACCGGCTCTGATACCAATTGTTGGATTATTGAGAGGGGGGTGAATCAGTAATAGAGCAATATAATCCTTTTTAACCATATAATGCAAGTGTTATATCAATGTAGCATTATCATTCAATATTTGTAGAGTAAATAAACAATGAACAAATGAAAAATCATACACATACACATTACACTAGTGTTTTTACGTGGAAACCCAAAGCGACAGAAAACCACATAATGTTTTTTCTCATATGTCTTGAAGAATTACATTCATTGGAAGCACCAACTTCCTTTGTTTTCCAGCTGCAACTGGAAGGAGGTTCCAACCCCCTAGTTTCTCAGGCTACAACCTGAGGGAAGCTCCAACTCCCCAATTCTATGGCTACAACCAAAAGGATGCTACAACCCCCTATGTTCTCCGACTACAACCGGAAGGAGGCTACAACCACTTGTCCTTTCCCTGTCCAACCACCCTGACGTATACGTAGAATGATGGAACCGTTGTCACACTATCACTGTGAGATATGCTATTGTAAACCTGTACCAATCAACCTGCACCAAACAACCTGCACCAAATAGAATGTACCAATAACTTGAACCATGCATCAACCTGTACCTCAACCAGTTATCAACTTGTACCATAAATAAGTGCATCAACCATGCACCAACCTATACAAAACAACTGTAATCAACATGTACCATAAACAAGTGCATCAACCATGCACCAACATGTACCATGAACAAGTGCATCAACCATGCACCAACCTGTACCATGAACAAGTGCATCAACCATGCACAAAACCTATACAAATAACATGTCCAAACAACCTATCTCATCAATCTTATCAACCAAATCAGATCTACTCACCAAGATCAATCACCAAGACAACTCTCAAAGATGTGCATCAACCAAGCATAACACAACAACTCATAATCATCACCAATATCAATATGTGCTTCTAATAATATACCAATACAAGTATGCTACATCATCCATAACCATGTGTCAACAATACTACTAACAAGTGCCTCCAACCATGTACCACGTATGTACCAATCATGTATCAACTACTCATCAACTATGACTCGTCAAGATGTACCAACATCATCAACTATACACCTCATGTATGTGCCAACTCATCAACTACTTGTCTCAACCATGTACCCAACATGTACCTCAACCAAAAGCCCTAATCAAGTTCATCATCCAAATCTGATTTGTAACTTTGTAATGGACCTGGTGTATATGATCACATACATGCAAACCTTCCTTAACTTTAACAACACGAGACTAGCATTTTCATCAAACTTTACTTTAGACTCACATGACTAGTTTTGGATTAGTCAATAACCCTAATTTGAAATAATCATAACTATGTACCTATAATGAATAAAGATCTGAAAATAGTACACAATGTTCTTCAGTGTGTTTTATGCAATTACTCCAGGTGTCACTACTTGGAACCTCTCATAAAAGGATTTATAACAAAAATGGCATACCTTGTTGAATTCTGGCTTATTCTAGAGAGCGAACTTGTAGAGTGTGCCCCACACATAATAGTTGTTGTAATGATATAAAAATTTTACACAGAATACAATAGAATATGATATAACCAACACATTTAGTCTTAGCTAATTTGGATCTGTTATGAATAATTTATGACGTTTTTACCCGAAACACTTGTTTTAAACTAGTCTCACGACTAGCCACAAACCCTATTTTCCACAGAGTGTAACTCCAAAAATACAACGACCCACAAGCTGAAATTTGTACCACAACTACTTGGATATGTTTTCTAAATGGCCTATCAATTTCACGTTCTGAATCATTCTATAAAAAAAATTATTGCGAAAATGGTGAGATGACCTGTAAATAACATACCTTAGAAAGCATCATCAAAAGAATTATCCTCCCTCGAATTTTGGCCTTCTTTACTTCACCTTCTCTCTGAAATTCGGCTTAGATATCCTTTGGTTACCTCAGTCACCTATAGATATTCAATATTCTCAATTTTGATATAAAATGAGAGAGCCTTTCCTCTTATTTATACTTTCATGTAGCTTCCTCAAGGGGTTACCTTTTAACCATCTTAACCCACTTTCCTTATTTTAGGGTTAACTCATGGTTACTTATTTGAAGTCCATGGTGATGGGGCCTAGTGTGCATAACCATTCAACGCCTAAAACAATGTCGCAACCACCCCTGTCAAAAAAAAACATGTGAGATTTCAGGTGATAATGACCAATTTGCAGGTGCACATTTTCAAAACAACCCCCACATTTCATGGAACCATCATTAGCAATTATTGACTACATGGATATAGCACAAGGTTTCTTGAGAAATTTGACAATGAATAAAATTATGGGTGTTGCCACTATTGACTAGGATAATGATTTTTCGATGCTTGTGATAACCAATTAACTTAAGTGTTTGGGGAGCAGAGATACTAGTTAGGGAATTCAGAGAGATAAGCAGTTCAACTTCTGGTGGATTAGAGAGTAGGTTGTGATCTTTGGTTTGGAGCATATCTTTAGAATGGGAAACATCGCCATCTTCTTCACAAACTTCCTCAAAAATGGCCATAAAAATATTTTGCTTCTTACACTTGTGCCTCGGAAAATATTTTTCATCATAATTATAGAAAATACCCTTAAGTTGGTGTTCAACCATTTCTACCATGGTTAATTTCTAGAGCTTAAGAGGAGAGGTAGGATTTGTGGGACGAGAGCAGGGAAGAAAGGAGGGCTTTCTAATTTGGGAAGAGATTGCATGTTGTACTTCCTTGGCGCAATGAGTAGCTACAAACCGGTCTGGGGGCGAGCCATTAGGACATGAGCTAAGATGTCATCCTTAAGGCCACTAATAAAGCACTCAAGGAAGAAGGTGTCAAACATGCCTTCCATTCTGAAAGCCAATTGCTCAAAAGAGGTGATGTATCCTTCCATTGTACGAGACTATTTAAGCTTGGTCAAATGACCCAAATGATCTATGTTGGTGTCAAAGGGTTCATAAAGGTTTGCAAGAAACTGAGTCCAAGCAATATACCATCGATGTGAATTTTTACGCCATTTCCACCATTGTCAGAATTTAGGATACAAATAAAGGACATCGATATGAAGTTTGGTCAAATCATCAATAATGTCATGCAAGGAGAAATAATGTTCCATTTGATTGACCCAGCCCATGGGGTCCAAGCCATCAAATTGATTCACCTCAACTTTAAGAAGACATAGTTCAAAATGAAGGGGGTTAGAATGAAAGGCCATGGAATGGGATGAGTCCACACCTTCTCGATGTGAAGGTTGTTCGGAGGAGGTACGACCCCATGATTAAATAATCACCATTGTCAAGTTTTTCACATTTTCAAAGAGGGTGTCAAATTCGGAAAAGAGGGTAGCAATATTTGAAGTGATTTCCTTGATTTATTTCTTGGTTTAGGTCTTAGATTTGTCCAAGGAAAGTATGTGACTGCCAAAGTCTTGGTTGTGTCAGTGTGGGCCATCTGGGAGATAAGAGAGCAAGAATTGGGCTCGTGGGTCTACACAAAAAGAGATTATGAGTGAGGGGTACCACTACGATCAGTGTGAAGCGAGGAATCCAATGGAATATGTCCCAAATAACAGTGTCAAATAGGGTGGTTGGTCCACAAAAAAAAAAAAAAGGCTTATGAGTGAGGGGGTACCACTGCAATTAGTGTGAAGAGAGGAATCCAGTAGGATAGGTCGCAAATAAGGGTGTCCACGAGACCAATATACCTTTTTTTTACTCTAGATTTATACTCCTATCTGAATAATATTGCAGTGACAGAATGCATAAATTTTTAATAGTTAAAATTGTGTAGTAATTTTGCAACTGGCGGCAAGAAGTAGAGTTACACTGCAAAATTTCCACTCTCTTTCTTCTTTGTTTTGTTTTGATAGAAAGGGTTAGAGTTTTGAGGGTTCCTACGAACAAGGGTTTACCCTATGTTATAGCTCTATGATATACCAGTGGGGTCCAACAGTAGTACTCACCCCAATATTTCAGGGCTCTAACTCAAGAGGCTCGATCGTACCCTTAGTTGTACTACTTGATTGCCCAGGTACATGAGAGTACTCTTTCTGAGTGTTGTTCTTAGTGCCACTATAGCATTCAGGTGGTCAATTGGTTGATATAAATTTGGTTTCAGGATACTTATGGGACTCCCTATATACCTGGGGGTATGTGGGAGTGAATGGTTGTGTATAGGTGTTGTTTGATGTGGTACTACTCAAAGGGGTATCAACAAGGGTTACAAAGGTTTCCAACTAGGTGAAATAATGTGTTTCAAGTAACCACATGAAACCGTCTGTATTTCTTGTGTGTATTATTCTTAGACTACAGTTTTACCTATCGAACAACATATATTTTTTCTTTAAAGAATCTAGTAGTACATGTCTCTAGCCTGAAAAAAATTGTCTAAAAACAATCTGCAAAGAAAAGTGCTCTTCTACCACTTGTAACGTTCCAGATGATATTATGCAGATAAGAATTACGATTATTATAACAATTGTAGCAGAAAGAGAAAAAAAGAGAGCACAATGACACAATTGATTCCAGAAATGATACCTTTATTATCTCGATAGCCAAGTTCACTTACCTCTTCGATGGGGAAAACTCCAACAGAGAATAGCTCAAGTACAAAATGATTCTCAAGACAAAAAAATTCCATGCTTTCTACCCCTATTTATACCATTTCTATCTTCTATAGACCATTCTAGAGGAAGAGCTTTCTAGAGGGGGAACCTTCTAGTAAGTCTTCTTACATTAGATGTGTTCACATTATTGCATAGGCATTATTTATGAATGTCGACCTTTATTACATAGAAAAACATATTATTCTATCTACTTGAGGGGTTAGGGAGGTTAGGACCCTAACAGAGTTCAAGAGATTACTGAGGTTCTTATGTGCTCTACAGTGAGCACTTGTCCCCATGTTGGAGCCAGATGTTACCCCCTCACTTGTATGGGTAATTAGAGAAGATTTTTTCTCTGAGATCCACATTACCGAGAGAAGTTCTGATGATGCCATTATGGACTCTTCATAGATAATTTCCCACATATATCTCCCATTACATGCTTATCTCACTCATATCAGATGAAATGGCGTATTACACATCGAGGTATATTGTTTTGACACTTCATATCGAGTGATAATGTCAATGTATTGGGAATGAAAATGGTGATCATTAGTTGAATTGAATAATGAAACACGATTCCTTGAATTTATAATTTTTTCCTTATTTCTCCTCTATGGTCATCATCATCTCCTAGTTAAGTTTTGTCACTCTTGGGAAAAGTTGTACTACTGGGGAGCCTTAATAGGGGTAAAATGTCCACATCCCTTACCAGTACATAACACATTCTATATGCCCTTCCTCTATTGTCATTTATTTTGGGTTGATTGTTACATGTATCCTAGAAAGGCCCATGCTTCATAATCCCATGAGAAGAAGAGGCTTGAATGCCCAAGGTTGATGCAACTTTATTAAGAAAATGAAAGAGAAAGAGAAAAATCCCTAATTCAAATTGTAAGGAAAAGAAACAAACAAGAAAACAAAATTGTTAAAAACCAAGAAATAAATGAAGCATGAGCTCTACCCCCTTCCTAAGAGGCCATCACCCCAACCCCTATGAAATGAATGCATACCTAACAAAAGGACTTAGCAAATCAAATGTCAAAAGCCAAAAAAGGTTGAAGCAATGAAGAATAAGGAAAATAGAGGTTTGGAAAGACACAGTGTCGAGGAAAGGGTACCTCATTGCCTAGGTTCTCCCTCTTCAAAGGTTCTCATGAGAATGACTATCATAGATGGCCTTGCATTTCAATGAAAATCCACCCATGAAGTAAACCCCAATCCATACCACATACCATTGCACATACTCCTTGATGGGTTCCATGAGACATACTTCTTATCTTGGGTACCAACATGCCTAATAGGGGGTAATAATGATCCTCCCATACCTAAACTTATCAAATTGTATAACTTTGTAAGCTAGTATGAAGTTCGAAGAGGATACTTTGTGAGATTTATCTAGTGGATTTTACATTGACATGAATCGCTTTATATGTTGTGTTTGAATTGTGTACCTTGCCTCTGGTCTTCATTATGCATTGGACTAAATGAGCCCCTCCTTTGATGATGCATTACATATGGTCACATTTTTAGTTGACACTTGGATCCTTTGGAGGATACTGAGGGGCTACTAGCACACTTCCATGGAGGGCATACCCACCACTTGATTGAGGAAATTCATGTTGGGTATGTGTTATATTCTTTGCACGACTATATTAAGGGTCTATGTTGTGCAGGCATGTAGGAGGGTTAGAGAGGGTCAGTATATTCCCCTACCAAGGGGGTCACAGGGGGTGGCGCCCCCCTGTTTTGAGGGTTCAGAGGCAATGCCCCAAAAAAAAAAATTTGTGTTTTTTGCATCTATTTTTTGGAGGTTTTTCGGCACATGGTTTTTGTCGATGGTTTTCTAATTTTGGTTAAGGAATTAGGGTTGTTGACTAATATGATTCAATGGATTAGTGGTTTTGGATGTTGCAGGATCCTATATATGTATTGTATAGTAAACAATAAAGATGCGATGAATAGAATATTAGAGGTGCAACTCTGAACAGGTTGTTGATTTTCCTGGTTTGGGTTTCCAGGGTAAAATATATGTGTAATGTGTGTGTGCCATTGTATCTTTTCTATTTTTATTGAGAATATGTTTGCAGTAGATACTTGTACAAGGTTAAAATATATAATTCCACCTTCTTTAGAGGACATTGGACCCTTTTATGAGGACATTACACTTGGAGACAGGACGTGGCATATTTTCCATGATGATTGAACTTTTTGATGATGGAACGTTGCACCTTTATGATGATGGGGCACCTTTGATGAGCCATTGTAGCTTCTTGATGATGAGTTGTCACCTTTTGATGAGACATTGCACCTCTTGGGGACATGACACGCCTCTTGGAGATGAAACATTTCACCCTTTCATGGCAACGCTTCACTTTTGAGTCCCTGGATGTCAATTTGGAGTGAATCATCCCCTTCATGAGGCCACAAGTGTGAGATCTAGAGCACATTTATGTGGGATGATTTGATTTTGAGCCATTTACTTCATCTTGGAGGCATCGTTGGGGGTCTCAGTGACTTATCCTCTCATGTATCATGTATATTTTATGTATTGTTGCGTTATCTCTAGGGTTTGGGAGAAATAAAGGCATTATTTTATGTTTTTATGGATTCTATTGTGTGAGAAGGGTGATAGATATCTCATATAAATAAGAGAAACATGTATCATATTTAAATCATTGCTACTTGTGGAGATATATCACCATTTGCATACTTCTACATTATCTGTTATGAAAAATTCTATGGATGGCTAGTTAGAGTGATTTTTAGAGAAGTTGTGATTGTGGATTCTTTGCTACTACATGGATGTTCGTTTCCATTTTGATGGATGAAAGATTCATTGATTAAGTGGTTTTTTTTCATATTGTGGTTTTTTTTATGAATGCATTTATGTAATATTTCTTCTCTAGTGTTGGTTGAGCATTCCCTTGGATTATTCTTGAACAAACCCTTCTTATCAAATCTCTTGGAAGGTTACTAGTGAAGAATCTTTCCTTGAATTGTCCTTAACATTTTAGGACGATCTCCTAGGGTTAGTAGTGAAAAACCTCTAGGTATCCCTCTACAAAATCCACTCATTTCTCTCCAAAGGAATCCTTAATTGAACTCATATTCCCAAAAATATAATAGGCCCTAGTCACTCTCCCAATAGTAAATCATTATTTTCTAAATTATACTCTCTTTTTGTTGTTTTAGGGTTAATTTAGGGTTTTATTACAATAAATTCTCATTTTTAGCCATAAATAACTTAGGCATTTTGACATATATACATATCGTTATCCTAATAAACATTGTTAAAACCTTAATTTGTATTTATGAAGTGTTATTATAGCCTTTTAGGAAAAAATTCTAGGGTTTTGGGGCTATTATATCCCCCTTGATTTTATGATTTTGTTAGTTAATGTAACCCTAATTTAGCTCATTGTTTATCCATATTTATTCATTGAATTATTGCTTGTCAAAAAGTTGTTTTATTTTTTGTTATAATAACTTACTTTACTATTGTAATTTGATATATTTTTCTACGTTTTACAACAGCCCTAGGCTTTTTCTTCGTTTGTAGTGTTTGGGATCCTCTTGATCCTTGACTTGGTAAACCTCTTAGATTGACCTATATCCTCATCTCTTCAAATATGGAAATTGTTTTGTCTCACCACCCTATCCTTTCTTTGTTTGTATTACTTCATTGGTGGTTGATTAAGTAGCTAACCAGGAGGCACTATAGTTGATTGTGTCTTGCCTATAGATTCTTTGAGGCTACTAGGGAAGCCTCCCTTGTGTTTGATTTTATCCTTCACTAAAGAGAGGGAAGTTGTTTCCTAGGTGATAGTGGTGACATATTTCAATGTTCCACTAGTCTTGTGCCTTTTGAGGGATTTTCACTAAGGTGCTAGATTGTGTGGTAACACATCCTAAGCTACATTGTGGATAAATTGAGTGTTAAGCATGAAGGCATAGATTTCGATGGAAGAAAGGAAAAGTCCACAAACACCAAGATCACATTTGTGAAGGAAAATGATCATAAAAAATGAGCAGCAAGGATTGAGAGTGGAAACACACCACTGCTTCATCCTTCTTCTGGTAGATTACAAAATGGCAGTGATGAGGAAAGTGAAAAGACTCAACCTTCATCAACACTTAGAAGAAGTGGAAAATCAATCAACTAGAGAAAGAAGAAGAAGGACCAGAGGCATGCATTAGATAAGCCCTCCCTTTTCTATCACTATTGCAATAGGGAATGCCATAACGCTACCAGTTATTGGTACTTAGAAGCATGTTCATTAGGTGGGAGGAAAGGCCATCTTGAGGAATCTTTCTAAGAGAATTAAACAAAAGGTACATTGCTCCATATTGGCTACCAAAGTTAGAGCTATGCTTCAAAGAAGTAAACAAAAGGTACATTGTTCCATATTGGCTACCTTTGAGCTTTTGGAGACCAAAAACCCTCTCAATGGGGAGGTGTGATCCAAAATGGATCCAAACTAGTGAATGGTTGTAAGAATCGATAACTAAGTGTCATTTAGAAATTAATGAAGGTTAGATAAAGAATAAAGGACAATGAAAATGTTAAAAAACTAAACAAGACAAACAAGAGAAAAAATAAAGAATTAAATAAAGGAGAAAAATGAAAAAAAGGAGAGAGAGGAATCGAAAATGGAAGGTTGATCTCTTGGATTTCCCATTACCCCACAACTCTCCTAGAGTCTTCTTGTAACTTGAATCTCAAATGGTTTTTTATTTTGTTACCAAGAGGTGAGGATGCATATTATCCATGAGTTGCATCCGAAGTTTGTCGAAATGAAGACTAAGTAACCATTCGAAGTTGGTTTTCCTGTTTAGGTTTCCAGGGTAAAAATTGCATGTTTCTGATGTGTTTAATTTTACTTCTATTTAAAATTGGTGTGTGAATTATGCTACTCTCAGTTATGTAATGCATTGTTCTTAGTGTGTTAATGGTGGAAATGAAGAATTGCAAAACATATTTCTATTATTCCACTCATAAATGCATTCTCCATTATAAATTGACAAATGCCAACAACTTTGAATTAACCACCATGCAATTTACGCTAAGATTGGGGATCCATGGCTACCATCAAATGGTTCTTGCACTTATTTCACTGAGTTTTTTATTTCTTTCTGCAAAATTCGATGAGTGTTGAAGCCAAACACAACAATAGTTTTTCTTCCTCACTGCCATACACAACCATAGCTTCTTCCTCTCAGTCGTACACAACAACTGGAAAATATTTAAGTGTTCTATGATGCAAATTCATATTCTTGGAGGCTACACATAGGTTTATCTAGAAATTGGAGGTTGTACGCAACTCAATACATTGTATTCTATTCACTAAAGATGTGTGAATGTTGTTGGGGGTGTGCATGGGCTAGACCATTTGTTGGTCGATGGTATGTATCATCCAAAGAATGGTTAAGTGGGATAATAATTGTATTTAACTGCTCTCCCTTCATGCCTTAGCACTTGTGGATTTTGGCATATCATTCATTCAATGCATAGGGCATTGTGTGGTTTTGTTTTATTGTAGCCTTCTCATGGATCCGTCCCATGCAAGTGTTAATTAATGGCCATATCTCACATGTTTCAATTAACAACCATCTCATATGTTCTAATTAGTTTCCCTCTCATATGCATTAATGAATGGTCGTGTCACATATGGTTTAAGTAACAACCATCTCACATGTGTTTTAAAGAATTGTTATCTCATAAAGTTTTCATTTAATGGAGTATAAGTTGAATGGAGTTTGATCATAAGCACACAAAACTTGTGAAAGTATTGGGAATTATATGTTAATTGTTGTTGAGAGCTTTGTTCGTGGCACTCCTTTTATTTAAGAATACAATGTATATGCGTGTGATATTTACATTGTATTAAAAATGTAAGTTGAACTATGTTCTTCCTTATTGCCAAAACAATACATTGTAATTACTATTGGTTTGGCTTTAAGGCCCATGTAGTTGATAACTTTTTCATTGGAATGTCATTGTTATGCTAACCTAGTTCCATTGATCATAGAGATATAAGTCTTGTGCATAAGTAATTATGATGGTTGGTATGTAACCCCGACAATATTCATCAATAGATAGCACCATTGGCTAGATAAGCACATGTGAACTAGGAACAAGGTATATAGGCATCCCATGTGATTGGTAACCCATCGGGAGAAGTCAATCGATAAGAAATTGAATTTTAATTGAGCAATATTATATTTGTTGATTGGCATATTGTAGAGCATGTAGTGTTTCATAGTAGTCGCACTCATAACTATAATGAGAATAGAGGCCTTGTCACCATTCTAAAGATCAATATCTATGTCTAAGATTGTGAATGGAGAACAAAAAGTTAATTCCATAAAGTATATGTGTTGGTGAAGTGAGTGGGCTATAATTCCCTCATTTACAAATTGTATCCTCTGAAATATGGATTTGTGGGAGCATTGTGTTAGCCATGCTTACCTAAATGTGTGATGGCGACTATCAATTTCCTATTGGGGAACATAGGTCAACACAATCGATGTCATTTCCTTGGGTTCATATCTAGAGTTAGGTAAGTATAGTTGACACTAAAATATATTGTAATAGAGGAAGATATGGAAGGTGCGTTATGGAAGTAGTGGTGACTTGGTATTTAGAGTTGCATGTAAGTCAAGTCGAGATCTTGATAGGTATTTGGTGGTGTCATCCTTTGTTATAGACCACCATGAATAGATTTATTATCTGCTTAAATATGCTTGTCTAATTCATTTTTTATCATCTTGGTATGATGATCAATGAGTGCTAAATTATTGTGATTTTGTTAGTAAAGATTAATAAATGGTGCATTTACTTGATTTATTTTCCTACATGCTTAGTCATGAACATATAATAACTATGCATTAGAGGCAATGATTGTTTATTATTAGTACATGTGTAGATATGTGTATTCCAACTACACATGCATACCCTACGTGCATACACTAGTACAATTACTTGAAGTATTAAATATTAAACTAAGTTATTAGTTACTTAATTATTGATTTAATAATTGTGGAAATTGTATTGTGTACACATAAATATCTAGTTGCATTAAATACCCTCATTGACTTTGATTATTGGTTGGTATAATAAATTAAATGGGTATGGTGAGTTCCCATATAATTTTGGGAGAAAATGTCAATTTGCATTGATAAGTTAGCATGAGAAGGAAGACTTTGCATTATGTTTTATTATTATTTTATGTTAATTCATATTTCCCTAAAAACTTGAAGGAGAGGTTGATGACCATTAATGAGGATGGTTGAGGAGATTTGTGGGGATGTGTATGGGAAATTGATAAATAAAGAGAATTAGTGTTGAGGGGCTACTTGGAGGTTGGAGCTTGTTAATAAATTGGAGAATTCTTGGGTGAAATATCTTTCTCGTGATAATATTCTTAAGAGCCATATTGTGTATTGATATTATTGGAGTCTTGGGAACAAAGGGCTAGAAAATAAACAAGTTTATTGGAGATAGGAAGTTAGCTAGGCTCCTTGTTAAGGCCCCTAAGGCCCTAGCACTAATTTATTATTATTTTATTAGTTATGATTAGGTTGGCATAGTGGTAACTTACATCATGCTCACTTTATCTCTTGTTTATAATAAAGGATAATCATTTGTATAAGCATCTTATCTTGTCTTTTGAATTGAATATATTGTAAAGGAGCTTTCCCCCTCGAAGTTGACTATATTTATTGAATTTTTTTCATTTTAAGGCATAGGATCATAACATTTGGTATCAAAACATCAATACTAGGGTTTTGTTGCTTCAAGCGAGTCATCTTGGAATTTTCGATATAACTTGTTTTCTGAGATGTTTCGGACAACAAACTTTGGAGGTTACTTAGGATACATATCACAGTACGTCTGGTAAAAATTTCAAGTTTTTGTTTCGTTATACTTTCATAGATATAGCCTATGGAAGAGAGGGTATTTGACTCATCCTAAAATTAGTTTTAAACAATTCATCTTGGAATTTTAGCTATAATTTTTTTTTCTGGGGAAGTTTCAAATAGTGAAATTTGTGGAGGCTAGGGAGAAATGTCATAGTATAAGTGGTCAAAATTTTAGGTTATGTTTCACTATACTTTCTTAGATATATCCATGGAAGACAAGGTTTGTGACTAATCCTGAAATTAGTTCTCTTGGCATTTCCATTGTAAATTTTTTTCAGTGAATTTTCAGACTCTAACTTTTTCAGAATCCTCAGCTGACATAGTGAAGTACATGTGGAAATATTTTCATATTTTGACTCATTATATTTTATTATATATTTCTTATGGAATTTAGGGTTTTTGTAGAAGTTATTTTCTGGTGATTTTAAGATCTTTTTTCATGGTTAACAAGCTCATCTTTTATAATTTTTTAGAGATGTGTTTCAGTGCCTTTAAATAACATAGGATATGTCATTGAATGGGTAAAAATGTAGTTCAGAAAGGATATATGCAGGAAATACACATAGTTTCACGTGGTTGGAAACACATTGTTTCACCTGGTTGGAAACCTTTGTAACCCTTGTTGGTACCCCTTCGAGGAGTATCACATTAGACAATACATGAGGAATCTCACTTCCATGTACCTTTGGGTACACAAAAATTCCCCTATGTATACTTGAAACCAACCTTAGATAAGCTATTTGGTTGTCTTGTTTCTATAGTACACCGAGAACAACACTCGAGGAGACCACTCTCTAATACCTGGGTAGTCGGGTAGTACAACTAAGGAGACAATTGAGCCTCCTTGGTTAGTGCTCTACGATATTGGGATGAGTACTATTGTTGGACCCCACATGTATATCAAAGAGATATATCACATGACACTCCATTATCCTTAGGACCTAGTAATATTTTTCCATGGCTCCAAAGAAATATCCAAAAATTACTTCACCAATGAAACCTACAAAACGCTCCTCCATGACTCATGAAGAAAGTGAGGAGATACAAAACTAGCTATCTAGATTGAACAATCAAATTGACGAATTTAATGATAGGTCGATGAAAAAGGTTGATTTGATGAATAGTCAAATAGAAATGGAAATAAAGATGGATGAAAATAAGGAACGAATGAAAAGAATGATGGAACAGTTGGAACAGAAAATGGATGGAAATTTGGAACAAATGGAATAGAATATTATGGAAGGCTTAAATGGGAGGTATCGTAAAATTGATAAGGTGTCTAAAGGGACTTGTGAAATTAAAGGTAGTATTTAGGTTGAACAACTTTCCAATAATAAGAATTTCCCAAGAGAATTTAACTCCAATAATGGAGTTACTTATGGACGGTCTCCAAAAGGAATGAACCTTCCCAAGGTTGAATTAAGGAAGTTTCATGGAACATAAGCTTTTACCTAGGTGAACCAAATAGAGCAATATTTTGAAATGCATAATATTATGGATGATAAGAAAAGGATTTGCACAACAACTTTGAAATTTGAGATAAAATCGCATCAATGGTATCACTAGGTAGTTTAAAGGAATCCCCCTTCTTATCATTATACTTGGGGTTTATTTACAAGAGACGTAGAAGCACAATATGAGAAAGTTTGGGAACAAGACTACTTCATTCAATTGACAAGAATCAAGCACTTGTGTGATATTGAAGATTATAAATTCATAATTTTAGGTATTGCCCACAAGGGTGGATAACATAAGTGATGAAAATTTGTTGGAAGCTTACATGTGTGGATTAAAAGAAGACATTAAAGATAAGATTTCCCTACAACATCTTGAAAATATTATTCAAGCCAAGAATAAGGATACACACAAGTATACCACTGGAGCATATGTAAGAACCAAAGATCATTTTAGGGTTCATACGAAAACCATACCTCAACCTACTCAAATATCACAGAAGGAAATGGAGGAAATAAGAGCAAAAGGACTATGCTTTGGTTGTAACATAAAATGGTCAAAGGGGTATAAATTCCGAGAAACAAAATTGTTCACCTTGGAAAATAATGATGGAGAGGAAATTGAGGCATCTACAAAGACAAATGAGGAAGAACTTATCAATTTAAAAGAGTAGGAAATAGAGGAAGAAATTGTGCACAACATTGATTCAGATAGGTGCGAGATATATATTCATGCATTGGCAAGTTTGTCAACACATCAAACCCTAAAGATTGTAGGTTACATTAAGAACAAAAAATTAATAGTGCTCATTGACTCAGGTAGTACTCATAACTTCATTGATAAAAGATTAGCAGAGCACCTCAATTGTTTTTTATATCCAATGACAAATTTTCAATTTTTGGTTTCTAATGGTGGGAGTATTGGTTATGTGGGAAAATTCCACAACATTAAACTAAGTACGAGAGAATATAATTCGGAAATCCCAATGTATGACATTCCCATTGGAGGTCTATATGTTGTTTTAGGGATTCAATGGTTGAGAACATTGGGTACAATTTCTACAAACTATAATGAATTATTCATGAGATCTAAATTGGAAAGAATTCAATATGAATTTAAAGGGTTAAAATCTATACCTTCTCAATTCATCAACTCTCATAGAATGGAAAACTCATAAAAAAGGGTAGCAAGGGAGTTGTGGTTAAAATTTATTCTATGGAAGTTAAGCGTGAAGATGAAAATATTCCAGGGGAATTAATATGCACCTTGGAAAAGTGTTATAGGGTCTTCCAAGAAATTACAAAAGGTCTACCTCCATCTAGAGATCATGGACATCAAACTGAACTAATATCGAGAAGTACTCCTAATAAAAGGCCTTATAGATATCCTCATCAGCAAAAGGGGGAGAGTGAGAAAATAGTGCAAGACATGTTGGATTCGAGTATTTTTCAACCAAGTAGAAGTTCATTTTCAGCTCCAATAGTGATGGTGAGAAGAAAAGATAATTCTTGGAGGATGTGTCTTGATTATAGAGATCTAAACAAAATCACCATAAAGAATAAATTCCCTATTCCAAATATTGATGAGCTATTAGATGAGCTTCATGGGGTGGCTTATTTTACAAAGCTAGATCCTAAATCAAGATACCATCAGATCATATTAAGAAAATATGACATTCCCAAAACAACTTTTATAACTCATGATGGGCACTAAGATTTCTTGGTCGTGCCTTTTGGGTTGACTAATGCTCCTTCGACTTTTCAAATCCTTGTGAACAAACATTTTCGACCCCATCTTAAAACGTTTGTGTTGCTTTTCTTTGTTGATATACTTATCTATAGAAATTCATGGGAAGACCACATTAAACATGTGGATCAAGTCCTATAAATTCTTGAGAACAATCAATTGTATGTAAAAGTATCCAAATGTTATTTTGGGAAACAAGAAGTAGATTAATTGGGTGATATTGTTTCAAGGGAAGGGGTCAAGGTGTACCCTCAAAAGATCCAAGCAATTACAAAGTGGCCTATTCCTAAGAACATCAAGAATCTTAGAGGATTTTTGGGTCTTAAAGGATATTATCGAAAATTTGTTAAGAATTATGCATGCATTGCAATCCCACTCACATCTCTCTTGAAGAAAAATTCATTTGTATAGAATGAAGAGGCTACCTTGGCATTCTCAGTTTTAAAAGATGGCATGTCTTCTACATCAATATTGGCAACACCTAATTTTGGTAATACATTCATAATCGAATGTGATGGATATGGACAAGGAATTGGAGCAGTATTGACACGAGAAGGGAACCATTTGGCTTTTGGAAGCAAACAATTAAAGGGAAAATACTTGGTGAAATCTACATATGAAAAATAAATGGCAGCGATTTTACATGAAATAAAAAAAATGGCAACAATATCTCATTGGGATACATTTTAAAGTCAAGACAGACCATGATAGCCTAAAGTACTTTTTGGAGCAAAGATCGTCATCAAAAGAGAAGCAAAAATGGGTAGTGAAAAATGCAAGGGTTTGATTTTGAAATAATATACAAAAAGGGGAAGGACAAATGTGGTCACAAATTCCCTTTCCAGAATAGAAGAAGCCTCAAGTTTATATTCCATTACATCTTCCACTAATGTGTGGTTGGAAGAAGCTCACCATGAATGGAAAAATAATAATAGTACAAGATAGGAAATACAATGTAAGGGATGAACTCTATGCAGCATTTGGAGTGGAAGAGAGATATTCTTTGGTACAAGGGGAGAATATGTATATGCCCTCGATCAAAGTTGAAGCAACAAATATTAAAGGAGTATCATTATTGTTTGATGGCGGGACATTCAAACATTCAAGGTTCCTTAAAACATACCAAAGGATCAAAAAATATTTCTTTTGGGAAGGAATGAAAAAAGACATTCAAAAATTTGTAAGGGAATGTCAGGTTTGCCAAAGAAATAAAGGAGAAATGGTAAAAAAATCTAGGGTTACTTCAGCCTTTACACATACCTAATCAAATATGGGAAGAGATATCAATGGATTTCATTACATGTTTACTGAAATTAGAAAGTAAGGATTCCATTTTTGTGATCATGGATAGACTCACAAAATATGCACATTTTTGTGAAATTCAAAGTACATATATAGCAAGTCAAGTAGCGGAAGTGTTCATGAAGGAAATTCATAGACTTCATGGATTTCCTAAAGTAATAGTAAGTGATAGAGATCCAAAATTCACGGGAAATTTTTGGAAAGAATTATGGAAGATGAGTGGAGCAACACTAGCTATAAGCTCAACATATCATCCACAAACAGATGGTCAAACAGAAATAGTTAACAAATGTTTAGAGGGTTATCTACATTTCTATTCTTCAGATAAGAAATATCAATGGGTGAAGTAGCTTCCTCTATCATAAAGGTGGTTTAATACCACCTATCACACATCTAATAAGATGTCCCCATTTGAATCCCTTTATGGGTATACAACTCCTAGTATCTCATACTTTTTGAAGGACCATTCCAAAGTGGAGGAAGTAGAGTCGCATATGGAAAAGAGTAAAGAAACTTTGAAAATTCTTAAGGAAAACCTTAAAATGGCATAAAACAGGATAAAGTAGCAAGCATGTCAACATCGACGTGAAAAACAATTTGAGGAGGGTCATTGGGTATTTTTGAGACTACAACCTTATAAGCAATTTACTCTCAAATAAAAGAAGAATCTAAAATTAGCTCCAAAATTTTATGGACACTACAAGATTATTCGCAAGATTTTAAAAGTGGTGTATTAGTTATATTTTCATTCTTCTCGCATTCACAAGGCTTTTCATGTATCTTGCCTGAAAAAAGTTTTGGGACAAACTGTGCCAATGCCGACAAAACTTCCAGAACTAGATGAAGAAGGGAAGTTGATTCTTGAACCAATTTTTTTTATAAATAGGTATTATATATCGTTGTGAAATAGAACCATTATGGAATACCTAATCAAGTGGAAGAATATGTCACCAGAAGAAGCTACATGGGAAAATGAGCAGTGCATGAAAAAACACCCTCAAGTACAAGCTTTTAGGGAAAAACGTTTTTAAAAAGAGAAGGGTTATGTTAAGGCCCCTTATGCCCTAGCACTCATTTATTATTAGTTTATTAGTTATGATTAGGTTGGCTTAGTGGTAGCTTACATCATTCTCACTTTATCTCCTATTTATAATAAAGGAGAATCATTTGTATAAACATCCCATCATGTCTTTTGAATTGGATATATTGTAAATGGAAGTTTACCCCTTGAAGTGGATTGTATCCATTGATTTTTTATCATTTTTAAGGTGTTGGATCATAACACTCCTAGTTGGTGAGGCGGTTTAATTCCACTATGGGAATTAGACAAGGGAGAATATATAAACTTGCTACTACTATACAACTACTCCATTCTTGGAAAAAAAAATGACATTTAAAGAAGTATTGTTCAAGTGAGTTTAGATGTTTTAAATTTTGTTTAAATTCTGAAATTATGTGCTACAATATTCTTAGTAAATTTAACTCAAGTGATGGTTTAATCGCTTAAGAATTCAATAATTGGAGGGCCATGAAACAAGGTTGATTCTATTATATTTCAATATTCTTTAAAACAGTTGTAAACCAATAGTTTGTGTTAATTGGATGTGGTTTGAGTGGCAGTGAGGAAAGTTGTCATCCTCCCCTGTTCAAGTTCAAATCCCACTTTATGGCATGATTTCCCTCTTCATGAGCCAATTATTGATTGTTTTCCTAGCCTTGAACCCTGAAGAATCCAATTTACCTTGGATACCATCCTCAGAATAAGGGGAAGTACCTAATGGGTTTCCCAAGAAAAACATTAGGAAAAATAAAACTAGTAAACTAGTAAGAAAATAATTAATTTGTTGTCGATGATCCAAGTAGGGAACTTGGTGAAGTCATTAACAAATAATTAGCACCATATTAAGGCTATCTACCTCAGTGGAATCTACAATGTGCGACTATAGACAATTGTAAAGCATCATATTAACATATTTCTAAAATCACAAACTTTGAAATATCTTGAATAATTAAATCTTATTGAAATAGTGGAATTATCTATAAGAAAATTTTGCATTTTCCAGTGGTTTAGGTTACCCAAAATAAAATGTGCATTAACAATTTACCTAAAACCCATCTCTACTCGAAAGCACAAGGGAAACATGAATTTAAATAGAAACCCGAGATTACAATTCCAGCTAGATTGATTCGGTGACGTTGTGAATTCTAGGAGGCAAAAAGGTACATAAAAAGTAGATATAATAGGAAATTGAGTTTTTTGCTCAATTGGTCTCTAAACCTAAAAATATTAAATAAAATAGAGTCGAAATAACTAGACTTGGTGTTGAACTAGTTACATGTTCAGAGAATAACATATAAGATTCTCAAGGAATACAAATATTATCAACAGTCCATGAATAGATTGCATATCCAGTCTAGATCTCAAAATAAACAAAACGGCAGTGTCTACAACTCAAAGTTTGTAGTTTTTTCATTAGAAAACCTAGGCCCTAACATAAACTTGTTCTAAACCTAGGGTTTCTCTTTGGTGTAAATAGTTGTAAATTCTTCTTATTATCCCATCAATCAGTAGAAGAAGGCTAGTCTAATATGTTATCTCAAGCTCTATGTTGAGAATATTAACTACATCTCACATGTGACCATAAGACAAGCCTCAAAGAGAAGCCCAACCACCTTTCCAAATCCAATTTGCAAGCCAAAGCCTCAATCGAATCACAGGAAAAGGCCAATAGCTTTAAAGTCTGCCTTCTTAACTAATTGCAAGAACAAAGCTCAAGCCAAGGAAATTCTCATTGGGTTAACCATGGTGGACATAAATGGGCATGTTCCTAGCATGTCCATGACCCACGAGTTCAGAGGATCATGCTCAAATATCCACAACCCGTGAAACTTTTAGAGACGGCCACACCCAAGCACCCACAATCTTACGAAGGGATCTTTCCCAACAAGGGCCATGACCCAAGGAAATAATAGGCTATGCCCGATAGGAGAAGGAATATAAATTAGAATGGGGGAAACCATGTCAGAAAGGAAGGGGGCTACCCATCCTTCTTCCTCATCCTACCTGCAAGAATAAACACACATAACAAACTTCTCACCATGGAATTCAAGAGCTCCTCCGCAATTTGAAACCTTGGCCCCATTCTCGATGTTGAAACCCTAGCTTGACAATAGAAGGTGGGAAAATGAAAACAATAAATAAGTCGTGAATGGGAAAAAGAAGTAAAATTTTGAATAGATTTTATTAGTCAAGTGTTTTAATGAACTCTCAACAAACTCACCCATCGTGTTTAGTAACTATATTCCTTCAAGGAAAATTATTTTCCTAGATTGCTCTTGGTCATTGAATTGTTTTAAGGAAAATATTTGAAAGCTTGATAGAGTTCATTTAATATTTCAAATGAATTCTTGAATTTTATTAGTTATACTTCAATACAAATTATGCAAGAGAATTCAATGAGATTTGTTCAAATGTATGACATGAAAATGGGGAATTATCTTCAACTGGTTGAGAAATTTATTTTAAGATAGATGTATTGTGGTTTGTATCATTATTAGTAGTGTGAGTGGCTCCTCTTTATGCATAGTCTAAAACTTATGCTTTTTCTATTTAACTTTATGAAGGTTTTATAGAGGAATTCGCTATTGTTTTTACTTTAAGTTGTTATTATTAGTTTATTTTATCAAGGAATTTGAATTTAAGATAAGAGAAGGAAATTATGAATTAAATATATTTGAATGTCATATTAGATGTGTGATCCTTAATAGTGATTTATTAAAGTTATGAATCTTGACTTGACTCAGAGATATTGTATCACGTGAGAAGTAAATCTATTGCATTGTGGATGAGAGAATCAAGATCAAATCTATGTCCAAGACCATAAAGAACCACTAGGAAACCCAAGTAACTTAACCAATAACCTAAAGGAAAATGAAATTTAACTTGGATTACCAATTAGGTGGGTCTTGAGTAAACTGCAACATAACAAAATTATGTTAATTAATCCCATAGCCTTAACGATTAATGCTAGGAATTCATTAATAGATGGGGAATTTGTTAATAATTTACCAAAATGAAATTCAAGTCCAAATTATCAATTGCTTATATTCACGGTTCCCCTAGCCTAGGACTTGTTGAGATCAATTCCCACTTATGAAATTTCCTTCCCCTTTTCTATTTTCCCAACTTCTTTTCTCCCTTTCTTTTCCCTCTTCTATACTTACCCAAATTCCTCTTTCCTTTTTCCCTTCTTTTCTCCCTTTCTAGTTTTTATACTTAGTGTTTTTTTCAAAACGATAGGTTTCTGGGTTCTCGGGTTGGAGAACTCACAAATACTCATCTCCAATCCACATTTCCACTTATTGAGTCCGACCAGTCGCTACATTATCCTATACTTAGCCATTTTCACGAGTTCGTGGATTCCCGAGTTGGCGGGTTCCCTGGTTGGCAGGGTCAAGATTTTATATCCCATGTTCTGTGATATACATTTTGCATCCAAAAGATCTGTGATCTACATTTTTAACTTCAGACTCCTTGAGCTACCAAGTATCTCATTCCTCCTATGTTGAGTCCGTCCAACCGCATCACATCACTTAGCCAATTTTTTACCTTCTCCAATCGCAGGTTCATGGGTTCCCGAGTTGGCGAGTTCACGAAAATCCCAAATCATATTTTCTCTCGTATGTCCCCGCCACCTTCATGCTTTTCACAATATTCATTTAGTATGGTTTAATGCTAACAACTCATCATGCAGGTCCCATAAATATTGTCATTAATAGGCGAAGGGATCGAGGAGTTTCTTATTAAACCACATTAAAGAATGATTTGTGGAAGATTATATTATATCTCTCAAGTGCTCATTTCAAATATTATTTGGATCAAAAGAACGCTCTCGTCAACTTATGGAAGAAACAGCTCAACAACAGTTCTGCAGAGATACTTTGAACATTTTTGGACAAGAGGACCAGCAGTTTCATTTGTATTGAGTGTACTCTTATTATTCATCCCCTTCTTCTCAGAAGGAAGTAATTTGGGCATCCAGAATTGCTGGTGCAGGCTGTGTTCCTGAAGTTTTTGACTACAAGGAGTTGGTTTCCTGGTGTGCTGAGAAGTATATGCCAAGTCAGTGGATGATTCAATTCCAAGACCATTCTCCCGTCTCTCTTTCGCCTCAAGTGTTTCGTAAAATGTTGAAACTCCTAGAGCCAACACTCACCTTCAAAGGTGAAGATTGAAGGGACTTCTTGAAAAAATAGAACAACAGCTTGGGTATCTTACCTGAATTCTTGGATAATCCCATGGCCACCCCTGAAGATATTACTAGATTGCAGGTCATCTTGTTCAAGAACCCATTCCGGGAAATTACTTGGTTATTTACCAAAGTTACGGGCCAAGAAAATATTGTTAGCATTTCTCATATGATTCTTTACATATTATATTTTACTGTCAAGGAGCAGGCCATTTTCGATTGGGGGAAGTTGATTTCCATTGAAATATCTTCCCAATTTTCTTAGTATAAAAAGGATAAGAAATTATTTATGTCTGCTTATTTGGTTTTTGTGATAGTGCATTGTTGTCATTAAGCTTAATTATCTATATGCAAGAAGGTGAATTGTGAATTTGACCCTGTGACCTTTTGGTACCAAGCGTTATGGAGGCACAATGATTCCCTGCATTTTTATGAAGTTTTCAACGACTTTGTTTGATTCCTTAAAGGATTGTTGTTTGGAAAAGACACCCCGAGAATCTCTGCTCGGGCTAGAAAATTCCTCGACAAAAAGCAGACTTTGGAGCAAATGGAAAATTACAATGTTATCAAGATTTTTGGTTCTAAGGAAAATCTCTCCTTTCTTCCATGCCATATATCTGACATAATGTTTTTTACAGAAGTTGCAAGGCAATATAAATTTTGGTGCACTTTTTTCATGAAAAATGAAAAAAGTAATTCATACCTTTGCCTTGAAGAATTGGGGATTTTGTATTCATAAATATGAACAAAATTGATGAATTTGCAAACCACTTCCACAACTTGAATCTCAAGTATGTTGAAAAGATTAAAGGGTTTGACCCTAACAGAATCTTTGTGGAACATATGTTAACAGTGGGTTTTAGCAATTCATTCATCCACATTGTTCTAGGAGAAGAAGAAGATAATAACCTGGGCAATACTACCCACATTGCTGGCGATTTAGAGATGGTACTCAATACCAATGAATTTTACAAATAGAGAGGAAAGGGTCCCAGCAAAAAGTGTTCCAAGTGCCCAACTATTACTCCCAAGACCACAACACCTCGGAGTAGTTCTCCAGTGGCCCACCCATCTAAAACATTAACCAACAGTAGTTCAGGCGAAGGAGGAGACAAGAACCCCCCTCTAGGAAAAATTGAAAGATCCCATAAACTTCCTCTTAGGAAGAATATTGTACAAGAGGAAGAAGAACATCGCGTCGAAAGTGACATCAATAGCTTCTCCCTTGAAGATGACATTGAAAAGATGTTTCCTAACATTGACCAGCCAGGAGGTGCGGCCCACCAGAATCGGTCATTGGAAATTGTTGAGAATGAGATATTTGATGAAGAAGATACCAAGTTGATCCTCAACTTGATGTTCCTAAAAAAACAATAGTTCGATGAGCAAGTTGAGATTTTTAGAGGATTGTCAATTAAAAATTTTTATGGCATAATTGAATATGATGAGAATGCCATAGATAACTAGCTAGTGGATTACTCCATAAAAAATCAGAATATTGAAGAAGTATTAAATGAAATTTCCTTTGATCTCCAAGACTTGGAGGGTGATCTGTTCAATATTAAAATCCAACATGAAATCAATGTTTCACCTATGAAAATTTACATCGAAGAATGGTTCAAGAAGGCTATCAATAAACTGAAAAATGAAGGGCAAGAAGCAATTGAGACAGTTCATGTAACCGTTGATGAAAATGATAAAATGACATCAACGAGAAAATGAAAATATGAGCGACCATCATAGTAAGTTTGTGTTGATCACATCCTTCTTTTCTTTATCAAGTCCTTCATCCATTTATTCCACCTCTTTCACTAGAAAGGTTTAACCAAAGACTGATAAATCATTTTTTCTTCTTACCAGGTCTTGTTGATCCGTCCACCACCCACCTTCTTCTTTCTAAAAGATTATTTCTTGTATTTATTTTCTTAATGGTCCGTGGGAGCCCCAATCTGAGTCTTTAAGACAAACACATTTACATTTTCAAGAATATGTAACAAATTATATATTTTTTGGAAATTTCAAGAGAACTACTTTGGGAACAATATCGATTATGCTTTGTAACCATGTTTTCATAATATAAAGTATTTGAGTTTGATCTATCATTATCTTTATTTGAGCTTCCCATGTATCCACTCTATTAAAGTTATCTTGTGCATGCGGATCATCTTATTTTTGTTTTTATGTGATCATAAATCTTTATCTTAAACTATGATGGATGTGAGGAATTTTTGTTTATTTGCTTTAAATGTGTGAGGTGTGTGATTCCTGGTCCTCTCTCAGGAACTTTATTTAAAAATACAAACAAAAACATTTTCCTTTTATTTACTCGCTATATTTATGTTTCTTTGAATTACTATGACAAACTTTTGTCAAGTCCCACATTTTGAATATTTGGAAATCTCAAGAAAAATCTAAAGAGGAGTACCACCTCTATAAAATGCAGGGGGATTTATATCCTCGTGAGGTTGTCGTTTCGGTCCTAACGGATTCAAGCATCGACATTTTTGGGGACCATACTAGGGAATGAACTGAAATTTGAAACATGGTCTAGCGTTTTTGAAAGAGTATATGACTTTTCCCCAGGCTGATCATCCCCACCTAGAAATTGGATTGAACAACCAACGAAGCATTTTACATCAGTTATACAACTTAGTAATATCAACGGTCGAGACCCGTGAAGATTTATAAAGTTCTTGGAAAACCTTGGTCCAAGAAGAAGAAAGAGAAATCATCTGAAGACAAAGGAGAGAGGAACGAGAAGACCAGAGAAATCAAAGGCTGGCTATAACAGCACAAGAACAAGGTTGGGATTGAATCTGGACGAATACAAGGGACCCATTACCAGAAGTAAAAGAAAGCAACTCTTTTTTCTTAGAAGTAAAAATCCTATCCCTTGAATCTCTCTGGACATGGAAGAAAGAAACGATCAACCCTGAGATAAGCATCATGAGGAGAGATAATGAGTTGGAAGAGATGCTGCAAGAAACCAAGGAAACCCGGGATTTTAAAATCAAATGAGGGTAAGAGATTCCCCTCTAAATCTTATAGGTGAGCAACACGATCTCCCCGTTTTCCCAAAGGGCACCCTAAAAGAATTTTCTGGAGACGGAGCAATCGATGCAAAGAGGCATCTGCACGTATTCCTTGATGTTTGTGATTTTCACCATGTTGAATATGACGATGTCATGGTAAGCTTGTTCCTGCAAACCTTGTCAGGAAGAGCGTATGAATGGTATACAACGTTACCCAGTAGATCAATTCGCTCATTTAATGACCTCGAAGCTATGTTCCTAACTATGTTCGCCCCTCCAATTGCTTATCACACCCTTCTCACCTATTTCACCCAGATTGGTTTAAGCAAGAATGAACGGATACGAGATTTTAATCTCCAATTCAATAAAACCTTGAGTAATATTCCAGAAGATAAAATACCAAATGAACCTATAATTCTTGGTTGTTATAAGAATGTTATTCCTCTGAATGTAAAATATGTTATCAGAACATCAGAAATGGATACTTTGGAGGAGGCAATGACTAAAGCCACTGAGATGGAAGAAATCATGATTGAAATGGGTGTTGACTTTGATATTATACTAGGAAGAGTACAAAGGAAGTTGGGGGGATTAAATATTTATAATCAAGGAGCTTTCAGTTCAAGAAAGAATGAATAATTCAAGCCTCAAGCGGCTCAGAAACATACGGTGGGAGGAGGAATTTTCAAGGGAACCATACCTAACGTAAAGGTTGACCCTATGGCGGCACATGAAACTAGGCAAATAATCGAAATTGCACAAATGAATAGAACCATCAAACAAATGCAGAACGAGATAACCATACTAAGAAGGGGAGATAATTACATGCCAAATTCGACAATGCCAATCCTAGAGAAAAGAAGGAACCCTCCCCCAGAAAACAGAGTAAGGTTTGAGAACATGGATAATCCACAAAGACCAAGGGTTCCCAGATAGCCTACTCCAAATGTGGTTGTTTTGGATGATGTCTATGACGAGAAATTAATTGAGCAAGAAAATTATTACTCACCTGATGAAAGCTCTAAAACTGTGCAAATGGACGGATGCGAGAATTCCATTTTGGATAGGGCGACAACGATCCCAACTCGCAAGAAAACGTCGTCTAGACAAGAGGATTTGTAAATAGACCAAAAAATAAAGGCGACTCTGATAAAAAGAACCAAAAAGGAAAAGAAGAGGAAAAAACAAATGAGAAAAGATAAAATGAGAAAGTGACAGATGGCATCGGGAGTAAAAGGCAACACCGGGCATCAAACTCCACTCAAATGACGTATAATGTCATGGAGGACTTAAGTAACTTAAGGATAAATTTTCCCTTTACAGAAGTGGTGAAGATTCCCCAACAAAGACAGAACATTTTGAAGTTGTTGGATGATCCATATGAAAGAGTTGAAGCTATCATTACCAGACCAAAACAAAGCCAGAGCCCATCAACTGCCAAGCTGGGAGGTAAACTTTCGCCCTTCTACATTTCAATCGAAAATCATGATGCTGCACTACATAATTGTTTAGTTGACACTACAAATAATATAATGCCACTTGCTATCATGGAGGCATTGGGCATGAGTTGCACTAAATATTATGAAACCGATGAAAGCATATATGCAATTGATTCTAGAAAAGTGCCAGCTTATGGAGAAATCAAGGACTTTTATGCTTGGATTATAGCAGCCCCCCATATCACTACAGTTTTCAATATTATTGTGGTAGACCTTCCTCCGGCATATGGAGTTGTGATGGGAAGAGATTGGGCATCCATGATCGGTGGATATATAATGAACGATGGAAGTTGTATGATGCTACCAGGAAAAGAGGGAGTGATGATTAAAGTACCCCGTAAACCTAGAAAACCCTTCTCTTTCAAGAAGAAGGACAATGAATTGATGGAGGATTATATAGATGCCGAGATTGGAAACTATTCCATCCTATACATAGAGCATAATGAAAGCCTAGATGATCCGGATTTAGGAGTGGAACAACTAATTATAGATTGAATACCATAAAAACAGAGATAGGAAGAATAACACAAATATTTAGTGAACAATATCTTCTATTAAATAATCAAATAGGCTGAAACTGTAAAACTGCAAAACTAAAACTTGCTCGAATGGTGGTAGTTATCTCTGAGAAGAGATGTGGCTGCTACGCGCATCTGTCTGAGCAAAATGGATTACAATGAGGTTCCATAGGCCCTTTTCACATTCCTCATGAATTTCAAAACCCTAGACATCCAAAAACCTAACCCTAGAAGGTGAAACACCAAAAGTCATGTGGACCCTATGGGTAAGCTGGTGTAATTTGGTACCTCAACTTCTTAGGGTCATAACTTTTGCATATGACCTCTGTTTTAGGCGTGTGATAGCTTGTTGGAAAGGTCTTTCAGAGAGATACACATTATGCCATCAAACTTTGACTCTGTCTACAGTCTAACTATGGCGAGTCAGAAAAACAATGTTTAGGCCCTAAAAACAGCCCTGAAAGTACAATAAGATGTGTTTCCATGAAAACATATAAAATAGGCCAGTTAGATTAGGCAAGAGGCCACCCGTATCCACCTAGAGAATGTGTGAGGCTTCAGACAACCCCAAAAGTGTATAACTCACAATTATAAAGCAGTACAGAAAGACGCGTTGAAAAAAAATGAACACAAGGAGCTAGTTGGAATAGGTGGGTGGCCACCAATATCCATCTGGATCAATCCTCTCCCCTTAGGAAGCAATGGTCTCCATTTTGTTGATTTCCCCCATCAGGTGAGGAAACTTCTGCTGGATTTGGCCCTAGGTGAGCCATTTGCCTTGGTGTAGGAGTTGCCCTGCCTTGACAACCCAATAAAGATGGATATGTTGTTGGTGAGTGCCCTTGACCTGTGTGTCCACTATTTGATCAGTGGATGCTTGTTCCATGCAGTCAGGGTTGAGCTCTGTTGGTGTCAGTTGTTCAGTGATCTCAGAGGTGTCCAATAATGGTGGAAAATATGGCCAAAAGAGGTCCACCAAGGAAGGGTGGAGTGTTGAGCTCAAAAGAATTGCTACCCACAGCCTTGGTGATAGTGTTAGGCCCATAACGAAGTGGTCAAAGCTTCTGATGGGGCCTAGTGAGATGCTCCTTCTGCAAAGGTAACTAGAACTTATCGTCAATCTCAAACTGGTGTGGTACCCTATGTTTACCATGGCGTTTCTTGTACTTAGCATTGGATTTATGCAAAATATCTTGGACCTATTGGCGGATGTGTTGAATCTTCTCAATGAATATAGTGGCTTTGTCGACCACGGACTGATCAGGGGAAGATTATGTATGTGCAATGGCAAGAGGAAGTGCAACATCAATGGGTCCCAAGGGTTGGAATCCCAGACCCACCTGAAATGGGCTATGGCTGGTGGAACTATGGAGAGCCATGTTGTAACTGTGTTTGACATATGGGAGACTCTCATCCCATGTATGGGGATGCTTAGAATTGTACATGCGCCGGATGTGCACAATCATCCGACTGACGACCTCGGTTTAGCCATCGGTTTGCGGGTGGAAAGAAGTGGATTTTGTGAGCTTGGTGTCCAATAGAGACTAGATACTTGACCAAAATGTGTTGAGGAACCTGTTGTCTCGGTTGGAGATGATGGCATGTGGAATCCCAAAGTGAACCCAAACTCGTTCGAAGAAGATCTTGTTAGTATCGGTCGTTGTGACAGTCTTCTTACAGGCTATGAGGATGGCCATCTTCAAAAACCGATCAATGACCACAAACACACAGTCGTTTATGTGCTTGGTGGATGACAAACCAGACATGTAATCCATGGAGATGGACTCCCATGGCTTCTCAGAAATAGGCAGAGGGGTGTATAAGCCTTGTTTCTTGATGGTCAGCTTGGCAATGGCACATGCAATGCAATATCGAATATACTTGCTGACATCAAGTCGAAGTTTTGGCCAATAAAAATGTTTATGAAGGACGGCCATAGTTTTCTCTACACCAAAATGTCCTGCCACCCGACTGTAGTGGGCTTCCCAAATTAGCTTTGCACGCTCGCTTATAGGAACACATAGATGGCCCAGGTGGCATAAGAGTCTGTCCTAAATGTAAAAATCAGTGACAGTGGCACCTATATCCAAGAGTCGATATGTGGTGGCGAAGTCCAAATCTTGATGGTAAAGTTGGGGCCACTTCGATGTTTCATGTCCACGAGAATGGAGCACAGTGGTAAGTGCAGCTGCAAGAGGTCAACTGAGGAAGTCAACGACACGATTGGAGATACATGTCTTATACTTGATGTTGATATGGAACTGTTGCAGGTAGGTGGACCACTTTTGATGGTGATCGTTCTGTAATTTACCCTGTGTCTGTATGAACTACAGAGGCTTGTGATCATTGTGTATGATTGTCTTTGACCCCAGAATGTTATGTTTCCATTGAAAGCAGGCTTGTACAATGGAATACATTTCCTTGTCATAGGTGGGGTATTTCCTGACAGTATCAGAGAGTGTCTCACTATGGTATGCCACTGGATGCCTGTGCTGAGTGAGAATTGTGCCCACAGCATAGTCAAATCATCAGTCTCAATCTCGACTTGTTGTTGCAAATCGAGCAAGGAGAGTACTGGAGTTGAGCATAAACGATGTTTCATATCTTCGAATGCTCTTTGTTGCTTCTTCCCCCACACGAACTTGGCCCTACCACCACCATTGGTCACCTGGCTGAGGGTCCAGGCAATATAGGAGAATCCCAACATGAACCGTTGGTAAACATTAGTGAGTCCTAAGAAGCTCTGAAGCTCGATCGGTGTGGTCGGGGCTGGCCAGTCACGGATGACTTGGATATTAGTTGGATCAACATGTACCCCATGCTCATCAACAATATAGCCCGGGTATTGAACCATGTTCGTGCTAAAAGAGCATTTTTCCAAGTTGGCATAAATCTTGTGTTGTCGTAGAGTGCTCAAAACCTGTTGAATATGCTGCATCTGCTCCTCCCAAGTTCTTTTGAAGATGAGGATGTCATCGAAATATACTACCACAAAGGAGTTGGTGCAGGATCTCAATTCATCATCCATCAACCTCATGAAAGTGGTTGGTACATTTGTTAATCCAAAGGGCATGACTAGCCATTCGTAGAGACCTTTCTTAGACTTGAAAGTTGTCTTCCAGACATCAATTGGTTCGATGGGAACTTAGTGGTAGCCAGACTTCAGGTCAATCTTGCTGAAGAATTTTTCCCCCTCGAGTTGGTCAAGAAGGTCATCAATCTTGGGAATGGGATAGCGGTTACTAACTGTGATTTTGTTTAAGGCTCTGCAATCAATGCAAAGTCACCAGGTCTCGTCCTTCTTCTACACCAGTACAATCGAGCTTCCACAAGGGAAGGAGTTGGGTTTGATGTGCCCCTTTTAAATAAGCTCTTGGATATGACACCAGATTTCGTCATTCTCCATCAATGAGCATCGATAAACTGGTCCATTAGGTAGAGGTGCGTTGGGGGTCAGATCAATTGGATGCTTGACTTGGTAGTGTGTTGGTACCCCTGTAGGTGAGACGACAATGTCTCTATATTCTTCCATGATCCTGTCCACTTGCTTCTGCTGCAAAGAGATGTGTTGTGTAGAGGCCATGGATGTGGCAGCGACCTTCAACTTATTGTGAGCACGGATCACAAAGAAGATGAACTTCTCGGTCTATGAAATGACCTTACTTCATTGCTTAGCAGAGATTAAAGAAATAACAGTAGGTGGTGCCACCTTTGGGATCATGTACAATTGTCTACCCAAAGTAATAATAACACTATGGGGTCTAGACTCATACACATCATGATGCTTCCAAAAATATGGTTGTCCTAAAAGAACATCACAAACTTCAAGGGGAGAAATATCACACAGTACCTTATCTTTGAAAGATTGATGTCATAGGACAGATGGCATTGTTGGCTGACACAGAGATCTCTTCCTTGATGAAGCCAGCCGATGGTGTAGGGTTGCGGGTGCGGTGTCCTTTGCAGGTTCAGCCGCTTGACGACCTCTGCTGAAATTAGGTTCTTCTGACTACCATTGTCGACAATGAAGTGAATAGGAGCCCCTTTGACCCACATCTGTGAATGAAAGAGGCGTTCCCTTCCTTTGGTTCGTTGGGATGGAATTTGGTGGTAGTGACCGTGGCACTGGATTCAGCATCGATAATATGCTTCCCTCCTTCACGATTTGACTCGGAATCAGAATCGACCTTTGACTCGGAAGCCTTCAGCTCGGCCACGAGGGACTTCTTGGAGTGGCATTCGTCGATGTTGTGCCAAGGAATTTTATGGTACTCACACCATTTTCCCATGTCCTTCTACGGCTTCTCGTTTCCCTTCTTGTGTTGCAGCTTGGACGGATTTTCCTAAGGGCAGCCATCATGACTTGATCCCCTGTTGTGTGGGCTGGGGTTTCCTTTTCCCGGCTTCGGCTGTGAGGGGTTTGCAGATCCAAACTCTCATTGTTTCTAGTTAAATTTATTCTCAATCTTTACAGCATATCTATAAGTTGTGCCCAATGAGGCGATGTCCAGGAAATCCATTTTTTTTTTTTATGTATCTATGCAAAAAACCACGGTATTAAAGCACCATATGATGCTCAGAATATTTGATACCCAATTTGGTGTGGAGGGTATCGAAAATATTGGTGAAGTCTGGTACTGTTTGGTCCCTTTCTTGATGTAGGGTGGTCCATCTGGTGTACTGGTCCTTGTAGCTTCCAACAGGGTAGTATTGTTATTTAATGGCGTCCCGAAAGGAATCCCATGTAGGGGCCACCACAAAAATTTCAGATTCCTCCATGGCCCTTTGCTCAGAGTAGGTATCCCACTAGTATTTAACATGGGGAACGACCTTGAGGAGTGCAAAAGTGATCTTTTCCCGATCGAAAAAATTGTGGACCAAAAAATACCCTTCAAGCAGATTTAACCATTTATCTACAGTGTCTGCATCTATCAATCCTTCAAATATTGGAATATCAAAATTTGCATGTACCTTGAAGGGGGTTGCATGGCCGCCTGATGAAGATGCTTCTCCAGTGGGCAACCGTTGAAGGATCTGTGTGAACTTGTCCATAATTTCGTTCCTTTGTCRCATGAGGGCTTCCTCGAGCAACATTTTAATAGGATCTCCTACTCCATCATCTTTCTTTTCATCTCCCATGGGTTGTTTTCAAGCTCAGTGTGGTCGATCTGGTAATGGMTCGATTGGTTCGAGTCCCAACTTCTTGTACCTAGACCTTGTCGGGGACATGCACAAAGAAAAATAAAGGAAGAGAAAATCGCTATGATACCACTGATTTGAATTTAGGAGCAGAATGAACTGATTACAGATTTAATACCATAAACATAGAGATAGGAATAATATCACAACTATTCATTGAACAATATCTTCTATTAAATAATCAAATAGGTTGAAACTGTAAAACTGTAGAACTGAAACTTGCTCAAATGGTGGCAGTTATCTTTGAGAAGAGATGTGGCTTCTACACGCATCCATCAGAGAAGAATGAATTACAATGAGGCTCCATAGGCCCTTTTAATATTCCTCATGAATTCCAAAACCCTAGACATCCAAAAACCTAACCCTAGAAGGTGAAATGCAAAAAGTCATGTGGGCCCTATGGGTAAGTTGGTGTAATTTGGTACCTCAACTTCCTAGGGTCATAACTTTTTCATACAACCTCTGTTTTAGGCACGTGATAGCCTGTTGGAAAGGTATTTCAAAGAGATACACATTCCACCCTTAGAATCTGACTCAGTCTATAGTATTATTGTGGCGATTCAAAAAAATAATGTTTAGGGCCTCAAAACAGCCCTGAAAGTACAACAAGATGTCCTGACATGAAAACATACAAAACAGGCCAGTTGGATTAGGCGAGAGGCCACCCATATCTACCTGGAGAATGTGTGAGGCTTCAGACATCCCCAGAAGTGTATAACTCACAATTATAAATCGGTACAGAAAGACGTGCTGAACAAAAACGGACATGAGGAGCCAGTTGGAATAGGTGGGTGGCCACCAATATCCATCTCGATCACTAGAGCAAGTTCAAGGCGCGGAGAATAAAGATTGTTTGTTTGAAGGCTACTAGAGGATGTCATTGATGGATCCTATTCAAAATATGGAAATGGAGTTGGAATTTTTCTTTTGAGTCCAAGTAAGATTATGCATCCACATGTTGTAAGACTGGAGTTTTCATGCACAAATAACAAGATAGAATATGAAGATTTGATTCAGGGGATGATCCTTGCACAAGAAATGAAAATAGAACATCTCATTGTAACTGGCGACTCAGAGTTGGCCATCAATCAGGTTACCCATAGGTATAAAATCAAAAAGGAAAGACTTAAATTACATTTCAAAAGAGTTAACGAATTGATGGAATCTTTTAGTTCCTTCAACATTTCTTTCATTCCAAGGGGAAATAATTAAAAGGTAGATTTACTAGCCTTGGTGGCCTTATTTTCAAACCTAGACAATGTCCAAAGAAAAAATTCCTTCCAGGTAGAAAGAGCTTTCCAACCGTTTGTGCCCGATAACATTGAGTACTTGCAAGTATTTGAGAACGATGAACAGCTGGAAATTTTTTTGTTAAATGATGATAATGATGAAGACGATCACTCGTTTGTTGTCCCCAAATATTGTATACAAGTTGAATATCTTTTTACGAAAGACGATCATGCTAAGAATCCACTTGAAGAAGTTTTTGTTCAAAAAGTGCAAGAGATGAGAAAAGTCAATATTGGAACTGACAGTTTCCCGAAATATGTCAACTTGGGAGTTGATTGCACCACTGAAGAAGTTGATCAATATGTTGCCTTGTACAAAGAATACATTGATGTGTTTTCCTAGACCTATGATGATTTGAAAGCTTACAATAAAACTATATTCCATCACATCATTCCTTTGAGGGAAGAAGCAAAACGAGTGAAGCAAAAAATAAGGATGATGAATCCCAAACTGAAATCTCTAGTAAAGATTGAATTGGAGAAATTGAAGAAGGCAGGAATAAATTATCCCATTATACACTCATATTGTCTTTCAAATCCGGTGGTTGTAAGAAAAAAGACCGGGGAAATCCGGATGTGTGTTGACTTCAGAGACCTTAACAAAGAAAGCATAAAGGATAATTTTCCTTTACCTAATATTGAGTTTCTTCTACAACAAGTTACTGGATCGGCCTGCATGTCCATGTTGGATGGATTTTCTAGATATAACCAGATCTTGGTGGTTGAGGAATATAGGGTGAAGATGGCATTTATCACACCTTGGGAGACATATGCATATGTTAGAATACCCTTTTGTTTGAAGAATGTTGGAGCTACATTCCAGAGGGCCATGGACCATGCATTCAATGGGTTGATAGGAAAACTTATGGAATATTATCAAGATGACTTGACGGTACATTCAAAGGAAAGGGGTGATAATATACATCATTTGAGACCAGTTTTTGAAAGATGTAGATTATATGGTGTCTCTCTAAATCCAAAGAAGTGTTTGTTCGCTGTAACTCAAGGAAAATTATTGGGCCACATTGTATGTAAGGAAGGAATTTATATAGATCTGGAAAGAGTTAAATAAATAAACGAGCTCAACCCCCCGACATACAAGAAGGGAGTCCAGTCATTCTTCGGAAAAAACAATTTTGTGTGAAGATTTGTTTTTGACTATGCAAGCATCGTGAAGCCGATCAATTTGTTGTTGAAAAAGGAGCAGAGGTTTGAATGGACAATGGATACTCAAGAGGTGTTCAATAATATCAAAGTAGAAATCACCATTGCTCCTTTCCTCATTAGTCTGAACTTTCAAAGAGATTTCATCATCTATTCATTTTCTACAGAAACAGTTGTTACATCCGTTCTCACTCAAAAAAATAGCAAAGGAGAAGAAATCCCAATAAGTTTTATGAGCAAAACCCTACACGACTATGAGTTGAGGTATTCAAAACTGGAGAAGCAAGCCTTGGCTCTTGTAARAGAAATAGCGCACTTTCAGACATACGTACTGAACTCACATGTTATTGCTTATGTTCCCTCATCACCAGTAAAAATGCTTCTAAACCAACAACTGAGGGAAGGAAAATGGGCCAACTGGTTGGAAAAGATACAAGAATATGATATTTAGATTAAACCTTTAAAAGCGATCAAAGGACCAGGTTTATGGAAGCTCATCGCAAATGGAGATTCAGTTGATGGAATGATTTCAATCTCAGTCAAAGAATCATTAGTTGATTCAGAATGGTAAAGAGATATTATATTCTACTTAAGTTCTACGCAATTTCCTATCACCATGAACTCCAGAGAGAGAAGAACATTAAAGATGAAGGCGAACCAATATGTGTTGATTGCAGACATATTGTTTAGCAGAAATTATTACGGTATACTACTAAGATGCATTGAGGAAAATCAAGCTGGAGAACTGATAAGAGAATTCCATGAAGGAATATGCGGTGGACACTTTGCCCCTACTGTCACTACCCACAAGATAATAAAGGTTGGATTCTACTGGCCATCAATGTTCAGATACTTGTATGCCATGATAAGGAAATGTGTGTCTTGTGAGCAGTTTTCATGAAAAATGAAGAGATCTGCAATGCCCTTACAGCCTGTAATTGTGGAGCAACCATTCTCCCAATGGGGACTCGATGTTGTTAGGCCAATTAATCTGAAGTCTAGCAAAGGGCATATGTACATTCTCATGGCTACATATTATTTCACGAAGTGGCCGAAAGTGGTGGCGTTAAAGAAGGTTGATGTTGAAGAGAAAATTAAATTCCTTAAAGACAATATTTGGTCGAGATTTGGTGTCCCAAATAATTTTATCACAGACAATCGTTCAATTTTCATCGGGTCAAATTTTATGGA
>JASDQU010099713.1:512500-523597 GCA_032191745.1 Picea mariana | reverse complement strand
TGGTTGTAATCTTAAAAACACCCAATCCCCTACTTCAAAACTTCTTTCACTACGATGTTGATCTGCTTGTTGTTTCATGCAATTTTGTGCCATGGTCATATTGTCCTTTAATATTTGGAGAACTTGTTGTTGATGCTCGATGTGATCTTCCACTGCTTGAACCTTATATTTTTCTTTTAGAGAAGAAGTGATGGAAGGAGGGTGGTATCCATAGAGTGCCATAAATGATGTCATTTTTGTTGCAGTATGAAAGGAAGTGTTATACCACCATTCTGCCAAGGGTAACCATTTGAACCATTGTGTTTGTTTATCATAGACAAAGAAACGAAGGTAGCCTTCTAGACATTTGTTCACTATCTCGGTTTTTCCATCAGATTGAGGATGATAGGATGATCTATGAGCCAATTGAGTACCCAGACAAGAAAATAATTATGTCCAAAAATGTCCAGTGAAGATGGGATCTCTGTCACTTACAATAATCTTCGGGTTGTCATGTAGCTTTTGAACTGTCTCCATGAATGCGGTGGCAAATGTACTAGCTTTGAAGGGATGAGAGAGTGCACAAAAGTGTGCATACTTGGTCAGTCTATCAACAATCACCATGATGACACTCTTTTCTTTAGACTTCGGTAAACCTGTGATGAAATCCATGGAAACCTCCTCCTAGTGCTGACTTGGGATGGCTAATGGTTGTAAAAGACCTGGGATCTTAATTGTTTCCACCTTATATTGTTGGAAACCCAAACATTATGCCACAAACCTTTGAACATCAGTTTTAAGGCCATCCCAAAAAAAATCCTTCTTGACCCTATGGTAGGTTTTCAAAAATCATGAGTGCCCTCCTACTAGAGAGGTGTGCAATTCCAATAGTACCTTTTGTTTGATTTGGGAGTTCTTACATAAATATAAGTGATCTTTGTACCATAGTGAATCATTTTTCCATGTAAATGTATCTGATGCACTGGAATCCTACTGCAACCTTTGAATGAGAGTCCACACTTTTTCGTCATTCTTCCAATCATCCCTTGCTTCTATTATCCAATCGGGTTGGATGATCGAGATAGCATAGAGAAAGGCCTCAACATCTTCATCCTTTCTTGAGAGTGCATCTTGTTGTGGTGGGAAATTCCCCTATGGACTAGCATTTAGGGTTATATTATGCATGTAGACAAGACTGAAAGAATCTTACTTTCTACCGTCGTCCCAGACCTAATCCCCATTTATTTTAAGAAAATACATGGTTAAATGAACATACCTTGTTCCAGACGTTCGATGTCTATCCTTCTTCACGCTTGATCGCTTGATCACTTGCTAGCAGCTATCCTCCCAAGACTGACCTGCGTACAAAACAAGCAACAAACTCTACATGCATTTGTTCCTAGCATTTAAGGTTATATTATGCATGCAGATAAGACCGAAAGATTCCTACTTTCTACCATCGTCCCAGACCTAATCCCCATTTCTTTTAAGAAAATACATGGTTAAACGAACATACCTTGTTTCGGACGTTCGATGTTGATCCTTCTTCATGCTTGATCGCTTGCTAGCAGCTATCCTCCCAAGACTGAACTGCATACAAAATAAGCAACAAACTCTACATGCATTTGTTCTATAGATTAATGGGTTAGAGATTCAAACATATATTCACTAAACTATGAAGAACTCATATAGTGGGACGGGAAAAGAATTTCTTTACTATTAACTTTAATGAATCAACTTACAATGTCGAGACCGGCCACCGCTCCGCGAACCTGATCCTAGGCTCCTCTTCAAATGTCCTCCAACTCCTTTTCTCTATATCTCTCTTTGCACAAGGATGGCTAAAGGGTTGGGACAATGGGAATGTGCAATTGGGTAGAGTTTCTTTACTATTATTCTCCTCCTCCAAATGGGACCCGTAACCCTTCTTTTATAGGCTAGAAGAAGCTAGGTATTTGGACGAACCCTCGGCCATGCATGGTCGGGAGTTTCAGTTAACTCACCCAAAGCTATGTGTTTCGTCGGCAACTTTCTTTTTTTCGTGCTTTTGTAGGTACACGCGGGTTGTTTTAGGTCAACTAGCATGTACACGCGTGCAGTAATGGAGTAGGGTGCGTGGGCCCTTATAAAAGAGGTTTTTTAAAGAGTTGTTCAGTAGTGTTTTGGCAAAGAAGGAATCTGAAATGGCCTGATGCCAGGTAAGCATGTCTGGTGAAAATTAGGGTTATAACATATGCCTCCTAATGTGTGAGGTCAGAAGAGCATATGATGGCCGAAATACATTTCCAATCTTTACTGATGTGCCGAACAAGTGAGCCCAGGGACCAGGAACCGGGAGGCGTCGTCTACAAAATACCAAATGTCTCACCGAGGCGGGCATACCCATGCTCGGGATAGAATAAAATCATGGCTACCAATCAAATACATTGTAGATCCATGTCAAATAACTATATAAAGTGTAGCCGTGAACAATACACAGTGGAGCTACATCTCGAAATCAAAAAGATATACATATAGAGTATCCATCTTCTAGAAGCTGATACGGCCTGATGGTTGGATATGAGATCTTCAGAGCTCAAGCAACAACTTCAAAAAATCTTCAAAACTTGGGTAGGAGTGTAATATGAGTGTACGACTTTACTACCCAGAGGTCTTTGACGGCTCGTCGGTCATGGACTAGATAATCTTGATGATCATACTGAAGGCTTCATTGATTCCAAACAAGGACTTGATTGGACATTCAGGATGGTCGGGTATGAGGGCAAGAGACAAACTACAGAAGGGCCGACTTAGGCTTGGTGACAAACTTCCCTTGGACAACAGCACGACAATTGATGAGACTCGGGCAGCATGGCATTAACATAAGTTTACGAGGCAGGAGGCAACGCAAACTCTCCATATGTTTGGAAGAATAACCAAACGGAGGAGGACACAGCTCTATGTAGCGAGAAAAGCTTCCTAAGGTCATATTAAATCCCAGGGTTTGATGAACAAACGGACATATGTGCTTTATCCAAGGGCGACTCATTATGATGCCAATAAAGAAAATACTTTTCCCTTCCTCTTTTTGGGGTATATTTGATTTTTTTGTCTTTTTCAATAATTTTGGAAAAAGAATAAAAGAATGTTACGTTACAAAGGAGAATCGAGTGTCGCAAACATACTAGTTCCAAGCGCATGGAACACAGGGATGTTCAGGGCAAAGAGACATATCCAAGAAAAGGACACTCGGGCAAAATCCTCCAGGGGCCAAAGGTGTCAAGACGTAGAGGAAAAATTCTATAGGGCTTGTGTATGAGGCATACTTTAGATGGTTCAGTTGAGAGCAACATGGAGTCAGCATTAGGCCAAAGACATGATTATGCAAATGCAATTAATAAAACACACAATGGTAATGTCCTTCGATGTAAGTTTAACGAACCCAAAGAAGGTAAGCTCGGTGGTTTTTCATATTTAGAGAGTCTGAAAAAACGTAAAAGGAGACTCCACTGGGGTACCTTTTTCGAAGATAGTCTAGTCGATTCGAAAAAGGGGTAAACTAGCACCGACAAGATGTCTAATCAAAACCATTTTAACGAGTGTGATAAGGACAAGATCACTCGACCATTTTTTTAATTTTTAAGGAGTCTGAAAAAAGCTTAACTATGGACTCTGTCATGAATGTTCTTCTGGACCAGTTTAATGAGTGTGAAATAATAAGGTCACTCGACAATATTTTCAATTTTAGGGAGTCTGAAAAGAGCTTAACTATGGACTCCGAGGGGGTTCCTTTTTCGTAAGTTTAGTCCCTCAGGCCCGAAAAAGGGGTAAAATTATACCTGAGGGTACTCTTCTAGAGAACTGAAGTTCCATAGAGTATACCTTTGTTCATACAGTTGACCGTCCAAACCGAAAAAGGGGTAAACTACCGCCGGACAGACGTGACTTCAAATTTTAGTTTAACGAGCATGAAAGGCCACAAGATCGCTCGGTAATATTTTCATGTTTAGAGGGTCTGAAAAGGGCTTAAAAGAAGACCCATAGAGGTTACTTTTCTCAGTTAATCCGGACAAGATCGAAAATCGTAAATGCAGTCTCACCGGATGTTGCTTTCAGATCTCAAAGTGAGCTTGAAAAACAACAAAGTTAGCTCATGATCGACACTTTGTGGGTCGATGTCGGGTATCTTCTCGGGGGAGCAGTATGCTCTGACGAAAACATTGTCTACGACGCCAGGGGTTCTGGGGAGATTTATAGGTATTGTTTCAGTGATAGTTTCCATATTACCCTCAGCATAGACCTCGTGTGTAGCTAAGGGATTAATAGGACAAAACCTATCTCCAGTCATAGTCAAGGTGAATTCTCCGGTCTCGATCTTACTTAACTCTGGGAGGAAGTATGATCTATGATGAAGATCATCGCAGGTTTTTTCCGGACTAGTCATTGCTTCAATTATTGCTTCGTCAGAGGGAAAGACTAAGTCTAACGAATCGGTGTTAGCGAGAGAACCTTGAGCCCAAATAGGCTCCAGAGGCGGATCGAATTCTTGTGCAAGAGTTGGATCTGGGTTGGATGAAGCTTGCTGGACTATACAGTACGCTACTTCAGTTGCGTACAAGGGCATGGACATGCCCGGATGCCCTGTCCCCTCCATCGTGGTTAATGGGGAAGGAAGTATCCATGGATCGGTGAAGTAAGTCATGGGAAATGATGAAACTTGGAAAATCTCAACCTTATGGTGGTCGGATATGGACTTGACATCACCTTGAGGGGGCAGATAATCAAAGGTACCCATCAAAGATGGGCACAATCCAACCCCTACGTTGACTACGCCTGGTTGAGGATTATTAGTCATCGGGACCACAGACACCCCCAATGAAGGGTCAGATCTGGAGAAAGACAATTGATCAATGGTCACAATCTGGTCTTCGTGTGGAAACAACAAGACCCGAAAAACTGTAGAAACCACTACTTGCATGGCATAAGTCCAACTCCTTCCTAACAAAATATTGTAGTCGAGGGGCGCGTCAACTACCTCTACCTCAACGCACACGGTCTTCCCTCCCAACTGCATGGGGAAAGAGGGAATGATACCATGTGGTCAGAATGAACGACCGTCAAAAGCAGTGAGGAGAGTAGGTGACGAAGACAAAACGGGCTGGCCAATGGCCTTCCAACATGCCAACGACATAACGCATGTCGAGGCGCCCTCATCAACCACCGTGCAGAATATATTCTGAGTAAATTTCTTTGTGGGATAAGCCACTACAATCTGAAACGCTACGTGGTAAGGCAAATGAGGTTTTAAGTCAGTTGTATCCAGCATGATTGTACCCGGATTACAAGTCTCGGTAGATCCTAAAGAGGTTAACAAGGCTTTCCTCTGGGAAGGGTAGCTTTGGAGGACCTCCAAACCGGACATCACACAAGGGGTTTGTGATAAATATTCCACCACATAATATTTCTGGGTGGCCCTTGCGTTTGGGTTGTGAGAAGATTTTTTGAACGTGCCTTTTGGGATGCGTGTCGTTGTTTCACCCAACGTCTTCTCAATCTATAGAGGAAGAGATGGGAGTTCGGCTTCTTTTCCCTTCTCAGAAGTGCTTGGTTTACTATAGTCATGCGCTCTAGTCGATATAAAATCATCACCCTTCACCATATATACATTCGCAGATGCGGGGTTGTTCGAA
This sequence comes from Picea mariana, assembly GCA_032191745.1. Taxonomy (NCBI): domain Eukaryota; kingdom Viridiplantae; phylum Streptophyta; class Pinopsida; order Pinales; family Pinaceae; genus Picea; species Picea mariana. Next base: position 517,949 of record JASDQU010099713.1, on the reverse strand, counting down.
GATGGAGAGGGTCCTTGACTACCCCCTTTCGTGCTTGCAGAGGCTTGGGTTAGATTTTTCCCATGTTGAAATGGATTGGTTAACATAGCAGGCTGTTGTTGCATCACAAACTTTTGGGCTTGTGCAAGCCGAGGACATAGATGGATCGGGTGGTCTTCCGCGCACAAGTTGCATGGATACCTCGCCTTTCGTTTCTCAGTGTTGCCCCTGCCAGCATTATCAGTAGGTTTTTTATCCCCCTTACCCTTCTTTCGTTGTTTTTTCTTTCTTTCCGGCTACTAGGTGGCCTTTGGATTAGTCGATTGCACTGTGTGTACATTCGACATTTTGGTAGGGGGAGCAGCCAAAGCAGTAGTTTGGCTGGCCACTGTGTGTTGTATAGACAATTGTTGCAATTGCTTCGTCAATTGCTCAGCAAGCTTTGTTTGTGTTGAACCAACAATACCATCGGCATGTGGTCCAGCTCTCTGTCTGGTTTTATCAAGTATTGAGCGTGGCGCATCTGGAAAGATCTCATATAATAAACCGGACTGAGAATAGATTAGCTCAAGTTGTTGAGCTCTCATGATGGCGTCTTCTTCGGAAAATACTCCTGACGTCGCGATGTCTTTGGATAACTGTGGGACCAAAGACTTAAGGAACCACTCTAGTAGGAATGCTGGTGGGACTGGTACCTTAATTAAACTCTTTCAATGTCTCCATTCTCGGATGTGATCATAGATATGGTCCGCTTTTGTTTGTGAGAAATTGGCCAGTAATTCGGTGCCAGCGTCGTATCTCACAGGTAACTGGAAATGGTTTAGGAAAGCCATCACCAGTTCACTGAAGGAAGAGTATCTTGAGCGATCGATCTCAATGTACCATTTTGTGGCACTCCCAATGAGAGTACGTTGAAACAATCGCAACTGTACGGAGTCGTCTTTCAACAAATTAGATGAGCACCAAAGATGGAAGGTAGTCACATGATCTCCTGGATCTTCGTTAGGCTTGGCCTCAAACTTGGGATGTCCGAAGGCAACTTCGTCGACATAGGAGGCCAACGCGGATCGTGACAGATAGGGTCATTCAACAACCATGTCAAGTTTGGCAAATGCAAGGTTGCCAGGAAAGGAAGTTTGGGTTGTTGGTGATAACCTCGGAAAAAGGGGCCTGGATTTTGGCTGGCACCAGGTTGCCAGAAAAAGTTCGGTTGCTGGCCTGGGTTCTGGTAAAAACCATGGCCATGGCTAGCGTATGGATTTTGCCTGTGAGGAGACATCATCGGTTGATTTCCAAAATAGGACATAGATGGTTGGGCATGCATTACATTCGAAGGACTTTGGGAAGGGTTGCCCCATGTCGGTCCCGTGGGGATAGGCATAGTACTTTGTCTGGGGTTCCATTGATTGTGAAAAGAATACCCCAGATTGACATTCCTGACGAGGGAATGGATCCCTACCAAGAATTCCAAGGCCCTGATGCGGAAGAAGTTCCTGGGTGTGCCCCCTATGCAGGAATAGTACCTTACATAAGAATAGGTTGTCCGAAACAGGGATTGCCCCCAGTCGGGAAAGCAGCGGATGAGAAGGTGATGTTACCAAAAACATCGAACAAAGAAAACAGTGTCGAACCTACCGACATATTATGCGAAGGTGGTACTTGACTCCCTGCTCCAAATAAATTGTGGTGTGCAAGCGGCCTGGCAGTTGGCTGGTGTGTGCCACCGAGCGAAGGGGACGAAGGAGGTATATGACCTCCTTCGTAAGGGAAAGCGTTAAAGGGAACGGGAGTGCCCCCAATGTGGCCTTGTAGAGGAGCATTAGAGCTCCCTTCCCCCAGACCTGAAGTCTATGAAGTGGAGTAGGAAAGTACAGGACTTGTACCTGAACTAGGCATCCCATATGAGAACGGAGGGCCTGTCGCACTTGGTGTGAAAGGGGTTGTGGCCGCCACCAGAGATGGGATCGGACCACTGTGCGATGTAGAGGTGGTCAAGACCATGGTGGCTCAGACCAGTGACGGTGGGTTAGGAGGTGGAAACTCTCCTGTGGTGACAACCGTAGTAGGAATTGAAGAATTCCCAGAAGGAGTAACAGCATTTGTTTCCATTGCTGCGTGCGACACTGTCTGGCACTCGTAAGGATGAATCGGTACGATGGTGGGTGCCGAAAGATCAGTGGTGGAGGTTTCAACTAGACCAAAAGATTTTCCTCCAAGGTCTAAAATGGTCGATTCCTCTGGATGTTGGTCGAGCACAATTTCTTGTGACCCGGTCGCTTCAAAAGACCCTTGTTGGTCTAGCTTTTGCCTTAGTGGTGGTGGGGGTGGCTCCAGTGTAACCGGCGGCAGGCCAAGAAGCCTTCATGACCGGCGGAGCTCGTGATCCTCCACTATGTGAGAAGATCAAAGACACTCTAGGGCGTTCTAATCGTTCAAAAACAACACACACTAAAAAATTCCCTATAAGATAAGACAGACAAACACTAAATTAATTGGAAGAACAGTTACAACAACCAACACTAGAGCAACTTACCAATGCAAGTGCAACTCGAACACGGAATCACCCTCCAGGTATACTCTGCAAAGTATGGCCCGATGTCTATCCTAGGTACCACGGTATACCCCCGCAATCAACTGTGTATGTCCCTAAAAAAGATAGGCAACTAGGTTGCCAGCGCGCAAACAGTCACCAGGCGGGTACAGTCGAAAGTCGGGTAGACCACAATGAGTAGGGTATATAGCCCGAAACCTGTCAAGGGTATTGAGAGCAAGTGGTCCGGAAGACAACTGAGGACCTTGAATGGATTCGAGACCCATGAAGCTCCGTGGCAAATGGAATCGATGGAATCCCAAGACAAACCCTCTATATGTGTTATCCACTACGATTGGTCCAGCTTTGGAGGGGTTATCTCTGCTACCTTTCCACACGTGACCTCATGTTTATCCCCTGTGTTAGAGGGGGGTCTCGAATAACTTTCACGATACTGGACTTGGACACTCCCTAACTCAGACTCCAATGTTTGATTTTAATGGCCTTGACGAGTTTCCTCTCCAACCTAATCCAAGGCCATAATCCTGAACTAGTTGGTTAACCCTACAAACATAAAAGTCTAATGAATTTTAGATTTAGCATTAATTTTATGGCTTGTCTTATGTCAAAGGGTATGAAAGTGAAACTAGTGATGTTTGAAATACGAAAGTAAAAATGAACAGAAAGCTGGAAACAAAAACCTTCACTTAACGCAAATTTTCAACAACTTTTCAAATTTAAAAAAAAAAAATCTAAGATCTTTTGAACAGCAAACTCAAAGCAAGATTTCACTCGACTACGAGCTACTTACAATCTAAGTAAACTATCAAGAACTTATGAAAGCAAAGACTTTTCCCTGGTTACTAATGCAAAACAACACTTTTCAACCAAACAAAGAAATGAAAGATTTTTTTTTTTATTTGAATGCTCACAAAGCAAAAAGGAAAAATATAAACATGTCAAAAACCAAGAAAACCTTCTGGCCTAATCCCAGATCGCAAAGAATCACTTCAAGAAATCACACACTAGCAACTTAAAAAAGGACTCTCACACTTGTCTAAAAACCCTAAAGAAAATTTTAATGAAAATTTTTAAATGAAAAAAGAAAGCTATGGCTGAGATCAAACCTAAGCTACTGACTGCTAGGACAGAGATTCGAAAAACCTGAGAGGTATAACTCTTGTCAAGGGAAAGGATGATTGCCTCACCCTCAACAAAAGTTATCCTTCACAAGCACACTCCTGACAATTCAACAGCAAGCATGTGCACGCGAGCTGTGTAGAGCCAGAGGGCGTGTACACGCGTGCTGGCCTTATATAGGCCGCGTGTATCTCTAAAACTCTGAAACAAATAAAAAAAAACAATCCAAACCAGGAAGAGACCACTGATACTGAGAACCAGGATCTCTTGAAGGCTTAGACACTTTCTTTAACAGAAACAAGGAAACAATGTAAGGAAAAATTCGTAAAACAAACCAATCTGAGATGAACCCTAAGCTATAGACTGCAAACAACCAAGACTAGAAAGAGTTCCAAAAAACCCCTGAGAATCACTGATTCTGATAGGGAAGAGGATGACTGCCTCAAAAAATTTCTGGAATCACACACGCTACTGTTACTTCTTTAGCTAGCGTTTACACACGTGCTGTAAGAAAGTAGGGCGTGGGTGCATGCGTGCAGACCTTATGCAGGCCGCATGTACCTCTGTGGGTCTCGAAAAAAAACACAGTCAAGCAAAGAAACAGAGATAGCTGGAATGGAAGACCAAAATCTCTGTTAGCTCAGAATTTGCAGAAACTTCAAAAAACAGGAAAGAAAACCAGTCTTTTAAAAATACCCAAAAATATTCCCAGGAACCCTAGAGACTTCCCCAGTATGGTTGCCAATTTTGTTGTGGTGGCAAATCCCCCTACGGACTAGCATTTAGGGTTATATTATGCATGCAGATAAGACCGAAAGAATCCTACTTTCTACCGTCATCCCAGACCTAATCCCCATTTCTTTTAAGCAAATACATGGTTAAACGAACATACCTTGTTCTGGACGTTCGATGTTGATCCTTCTTCACGCTTGATCGCTTGCTAGCAGATATCCTCCCAAGACTGACCTGCGTACAAAATAAGCAACAAACTCTACATGCATTTGTTCTACAGATTAATGGGTTAGAGATTCAAACATATATTCACTAAACTATGAAGAACTCATATAGTGGGACGAGAAAAGCATTTCTTTATTATTAACTTTAATGAATCAACTTACAATGTCGAGATCGGCCACGGCTCTGCAAACTTGATCCTGGGCTCCTCTTCAAATGTCCTCCAACTTATTTGCTCTGTATCTCTCTTTGCACAAGGATGGCTAAAGGGTTGGGACAATGGGAATGTGCAATTGGGTAGAGTTTCCTTACTATTATTCTCCTCCTCCAAATGGGACCCCTAACACTTCTTTTACAGGCTAGAAGAAGCTAGGTATTTGGACGAACACTCGGCCATGCATGGCCGGAAATTTCAGTTAACTCACCCAAAGCTGTGTGTTTCGTCGGCAACTTTCCTTTTTCCGTGCTTTTGTAGGTACACGCGGGTTGTTTTAGGTCAGCTAGAATGTACACGCGTACAGTAATGGAGTAGGGCATGTGGGCCCTTATAAAAGAGGTTTTTTAAAGAGTTGTTCAGTAGTGTTTTGGCAAAGAAGGAATCTGAGATGACCTGATGCCAGGTAAGCATGTCTGGTGCAAATTAGGGTTATAACACATCTGCCACAACATTCTGCTTCCCCTTTTTATAGACGATTTCAAAATCATAACCCAATATCTTGGTTACCCATTTTTGTTGTTCTTCTGAAGATAGTCTTTGTTCCAAGAAGTATTTAAGACTATCATGATATGTTTTGACCTTGAAGTGCCTACCTATTAGGTAAGGATGCCATTTCTTTAATGCATGTA
>JASDQU010099713.1:375869-464125 GCA_032191745.1 Picea mariana | reverse complement strand
ATGTCGCACATGATCCTCCCAAGACTTGCTATAGACTAGTATATCATCAAAAAATACTAACACAAATTTTCGAAGGAAGGGCTTGAAAATGGAATTCATCAACCCTTGGAATGTGGAAGGTGCATTTGTAAGGCCAAAAGGCATGACCAAAAATTCATAATGGCCTTCATGAGTTTGGAATGTTATTTTGGGGATATCTTCTTCCTTCATTATAATCTGATGATACCCTGAACGAAGATCCAATTTTGTGAAATAGATTGCTCCATGTAGTTCATCTAACAATTCATCAATGAAGGGAATGGGAAACTTATCTTTAATATTGATCTTGTTGAGATCTCTATAATCTGGACACATATGCCATGAGCTATCTTTCTTGAATACCATTACCACTGGTGCAGAGTAAGAACTTTGGCTAGGTCTAATAATGCCAGCCTCTAACATTTCTTCAATCATGCGCTCAATTTCACTCTTTTGGGCATAAGGGTATCTGTATGGCTTGATGTTAGGAGGAACACTCCCAGGAATTAGGTGAATTTCATGATTATGATTTCGAGTGGGTGGAAAACCTTTGGGAATATCTTCAAATACTTTGGAATGCTTATCAATGATCTCTTGGAGATCTTGAGGAATAGATGGCTTAAATGTTTGAACATCTAGTGAACATAGTTGTGCAATAACACCTTGATGGTCCTTTTTCAATAATTTTTTCATGCCATTAGAGCTTATCACCTTACCAGGTTTCCCTGTGATACCTCTTAACTCAATTTCTTTTCCTTCCAATGAAAATTTCATGAAAAGTTCTTGAAAATTAAAAGCCATTGTTCCTAATGATTGTAACTATTGGATTCCTAGTACAACATCAGCACCACCCATGGGTATAGCAATCATTGGACTATTCATTACATATTCCCCCATAGTAAGATTGATCTTATTTCATTTTCCTGAGCAATTGATAGTTCCTCCATCTGCAATCATTACTTGAAACTCTGGCACTGGATATACAAAGCAATTGAGATCTTTGGCTAATTTATAGTGAATGAAATTATGAGTACTGTCAAAATCAATTAGGACTATTACCTTTTTCTTTTTGATGTATCCTTCTATCTTGAGGGTTTCAGGAGTGCTAATTCCAACCAATGCATTACACGATATCGTGGGAGTAAACTCTTCAGACGAAATTGCTTCTATGTTTTCATCTTGATATGGTTCTTGTTCTTGTTCTTCTTACTCTTCACAATCTATGTATAATAATTTCTTCTCACCACACTTATGTCCCTTACTGTACTTGTTGTCACAATTAAAGCATAAACCTTTTTCTTTTCTTTCCTCCAATTGTTGAGGTGTCAACCTTGTAGGTTGAGGTGTTTTAGAAGAAGGAGCATTATTCTCTCTATAGATGTTAGGATTGGTCCTTCTAGTAGCCATAGCCATATTTTTACTTTCAACATTTATTTCCACCCTAAATGCATTCTCCAATGATTTGGGTTCCCAAAGGCGAACCTCATGTTGAATGTTAGCCTTTAAAGTTCCAATGAATACATCAATCAAGTGCTCATCTAGAATATCTATTACCTTTATATTCAATCTTTGGAAGTTCTCAATGTGCTCTGTAACTAAACCCTTTTGGTTGAGATTTATCAATTGGCTAAAGAAGGTATTGCTCCTTGTATCCTCATAATGTGCTATCATTTCTTCCGTGAAAATTGTCCATGTGACGAGTGATTTGCGAGAACAAAGCCATCGATACCATACAAATTGATTGGGTTCTAAATATAAAGAAGCAATTCGTACCTTTTGTGTTTGTGGAACATTGTGTAGATCAAAGAATTGCTCCATCTGAAGTATCCATGTGATTGGGTCCTTGCCATCAACCTTCCTCATATGGATCTTAGGAACATGGTTGGTCTTCAACCCAAAGTTTGAGTTTCTTCATTCTATATTCACCTTCCTTGTGTCTTCATCATGACTTTCATGGGATAGATTTTCACTTTCAGGTGTCCTCTCTATTAGGAAGTTTTTCAATCCTTCCATGATTTCCCCTTTTAAACCATCCATCTTAGTATTTATTGCCTCAAACTTAGCTTCTGTTGAATCCATCATATCCTGTAGTTCATCTTTTGTTTCTAACTTCTTTTGTAAATCATTTATGTCCCTACGCATTTCTTCACCTTCATCAAGAGTCCATGTAGGATTTTCTGGAGGCTTATTTGGTGTAGAAGTTCCCTTTTTGGGTGGCATGTTGGCCAGGCATCACTTTTGAACCTTGATTTTGAGGTGGTTCTACTAGACAATATTTCTTCTGCTGTCTATCCAAAGTTTCATCCCTTATGGGTATGAAACTTTAGTTTTTGTAGTTCTCTGATATTTCTTCTCTGCAATGCCATAGGTCTGATCAAAATTGGATGTACCAAATGGAATTTACAGTAACTTCCCCACAACTTGCTAATTTTTTGCCTTTCCAATAGATCTAAATTGTATAGCGTGCCCCGCACAAAATGATTGATATAAAATTATGAAACTCATACCAGAAATACTACAGACTGTCAACTATATAATGCAATCAGTCTCACTCAATTTGGATACTCTAGGAAGAAGTTATGATTGTTTTACCTAGAACACCTTCTTGAGACTAGTCCATAGGACTAGTCAGATACCCTATCTTCCACTGGGTATATCTAAAAATGTATGATGACCCAAAAGCTGAAATTTTTACCACAGATACCTTACTAATTTCTGTAAATATCCTTCTAAGCTCAGGGTCTGAAATGTTACAGAAAAACTTTTATAGTGAAAATTCCTCAATGACTCAGTTCAGGATGATTCTAGAACCCTAACTTGCACAGGCTATATCTCCGAAAGCATAATGCCTTAGGAGCGGAAATTTTAACCCAACGTACCTTGGTCCGTATACTAGATATCCTCCAAGCCGTTCATTCTGAAACGTTGTAGAAAAAAATTTATAGTGAAAATTTCAAGGTGTCTCAGATGTAGCAGCGAAACCTCAAGACCTTGAGCTCTAATACCATATGTTAAGAACCAAATATCAATATAGCATAGAAAAACCTCAGAATAAGTACTTGACACCTTGAAAAAGAGATAATTTCAGATAATAAGCCTCTTCAAGGGGGCAACCTCCTTTTACCCCACATAAATGTTCAAGTACAAGATGATTCAAAATGAAAATGTCTCCTTGGTATATATAGGAGACTAGGAGGTATAATTACAACTAATGGAATAAAGCTGACATAAATAAAATAACATTATGAATGTAATATGCCCCAGTTAAGGGGTAATGAGCCAATATTAGGCCTTAACAAGGATGCCTTTTTTTGATAGGGTTTAGCTCATTATGTGAAGAACAAGGGTATCTTGGGTTTACGATAAACTTGTGCTTTAGAGGGAGCTTTGCACAATGAATCTTGTGTAAAGAAAAATGGCGAGTAGTTCAAGAATAGAAATAGAAAAGTTTAATGACCAGAGCTTCAATTCATATCTTCTTGTAGATAGAGAATAGTGGGTTATTGTGGATCCAAGTACAACACCCATTGGTATGTCGAAGGAAGATTGGGAAAAACTGGAAAGAAAGGCAAGAACCAAAATTCAACTCTCCCTCTTATATGTGGTTTTATTAAATGTATCTGGAAAAGATAGTGCAAATAAATTGTGGGATAAGTTAAGGAATTTTTATCCACTAAAATACATGGTAAACTAGTTGTTTCTTCAATAGAAGTTATATCATCTTAGGATAGATGATCGTGACTATGTGACAGAGAATCTAAATTCATTTAATATTATGGCAATTCAAATTGTTTCTATTGATATTAATATGGAGGGAGAAGATACAAACATTATCTTGTTATGTTCTTTACCAAGACCTTGGGATAATCTGGTAGTAGCAATTGGTAGCACTACTCAATCCATATCAAAGTTTGAGGATGTAGTTGAATCCTTGTTATTATAGGAAATGATGAGAAAATACATGGAGGGCATGGCCAAGAATGCTTTATCTGTAAGAGGTCATCCCCGAGAGAGGAAAAATTAGTATTTCAAGGGCAGATCTAAATCTTGAGGTAGATCTAAATCTCCAAGACAATCTACAAGGAAATTCTAAAAATGCAATAATGGTGGGCATTATAAAAAAGATTGAAAATCTAAGAATTTTGAAAAAAGTAAGTGCTCTAATGATGACTCTTTCACATAAATGAAAACCTCCACAAAAGAAGGAGTTGATGTTCACTTGGAATCTACAAGTACACATCTAGATCATGATGTATGGTTGATCAACTTGGGTCCTTCACTTCATATGACTCATCATAGGTTGTGGTTTTGTGAATATGAAAAGTACAATGGAGGTGAGTTTTTTACTAGGAGATGACTCAACAACTAAAATCATAAGACTTGCAAGGGTCTAGTTGTTGCTTGAAGATAAAAGGATTGGAAACCTCCACATGGCTCTGCACATTCCATATTTGGATAGAAACCTGATATATGTAAGTAATATGGGCAATGTAGGCATGCATATTGTATTTGAAAAGGAAACATGCAAGATGGTTTGAGGAAAAATGGTGTTAATGAGAGGAGTTTGGATTGAAAATATGTACAATATATTGGAAAGCATTATTAATGATGGGTGTGACAGTTCTATTATCCACGAGGGTATAAATGAAGAAGACATGACCCTTATTGTCCTTGTAATGTTATGGCATCAAAGGTTGGGACATATTGGAGAGAAGGGCCTTTGAGAATTACATAGTAAAGGTATGGTTGAATGTATGTCTAATTGTTCATTAGATTTCGATTTCTGTGAACATTGTGTATATAGTAAACAAATCGGGGAAGATTCCCATCTGGTGCTACAAGAGAAAAAGGAATCTTGGAGTTGATAGAAAGTGATGTGTTTGGACTGTGCCTATTCCATCACTAATTAAATATATGTATTATGTTTTATTTCATATATAATTCCTTAAGGAACACATGGATCTATTTCCTTTGAAAGAAATCATAACTTTTCAGTAGATTTAAAGAGTTTAAGGCTCTTGTAGAGAACCAGATAGAGAAGAAAATAAAGTTGTTGAGAACAGTTGATAATGGTGGGGAGTTCCATGGAAATGTGATCCAATAGGATCCAATCCAATCATATTTCAAAGCCAACATTTGAGGATCGAGCCACCAACAAAAGGAGCATGTTGTTGCCTACGATTAAAAAATGGGATCTACAAATCAAAGGAGTTGAATCTTATTTTCATCCACAATATTTATGAGTCCATGTGCCATAGTTCGAGTTTACCATAAATAAAACTACAATCATGGTGTATTATGTGGCGGATTTGGAGGGATTTTGAAATACACCTTTCTAGAATCCATGTACACGATACATTTGGGTGATCCCCCTGGATATGTACCATTGGAAAACTCTTATAGAATCATTGTCGAGATCCTTGAAGATCTGTTTTGAAGGAACCCTCACCAAGGAGAATGTCAATTTTCCATCCTTTATAAATTGCAACTCGATATACTTGTGGATATATCTCTTCATTGTTGGTGGTGTTGGGATGACCGACTGATCATGGTATTAGAGAACGTTGCTAAGATTCTTCATCCAAGAAAGAGATTGGGGCTCAGGAACAAGGTTGAAATCGAGTTGGTCTGATAAGAAGGGCACAAGAGAGAGCCACCTGAGTCAACAAAGCCAATAATCTACCCATGTTGCCACAGTTTGGAGAATTGTGAGAAGAAACCCTTTCATCGGGGAAAATGACCAGCAAAATTTGTGTTCATTTGTAGGAAGAACCATTGTTATCTTCCTAGAGAACATAAGAAAGTTTTTGTAAATTGAAGACCAATGGATGATGTAAAAGTGTTGTAATCCTCCTTCTTAATGGATTGGTTTCTCACTTGAAGCAGACCCAGAGACATATCCCATGTGGGTAAACTTCGTTAACAATTATTGAGTATTGCTTGTATTTTCAATCCTCGTTTTTAATTTTTAGTCATTTACATATTGCAATTTTATTTCATTCACCCAATCTCTTTAACGAAATTATGAGAAATTGAGAAAGCATCGAAATTAGTAGAATGACGTGTTTTAACACTAAATTTCAAATCAAGTTTGGTATCACAGCAGTTGATCAGGGATATGTTGATTTGGATTTCCACAAGTGTTGGTGTTGAATGCTAACCAAGACTAAGCTCAAGCAAGGAGAAGGATCACTTGAAGAGTACAATATTGAGTTTGGTTCAAGACATGCATTCCAAAGACAAGCAATGTAATCTTCAAGAGAAGAAAACCTATCTTAATATGAAAGAATATTTCAGCAAGCCTTTCTGAAGATGAAAACCATGGTGGAAGAATTATATCGAGAATGAAAGAAGAATGAAGAAGGTTCAGGTAAAGGAGAAGGACCCTCCCCAAACTCCTCCATCTCCATCCTCTCCTCCAAGTCCAAGTTCATCTACATTTCCACAGAGAAAAAAAACAAAGAAAGTTGATTCTAATTTGCCTTTGTTGAAATTAGACATGAAATTTGATTTTCTAATGTATAATGGAGAGCTTAATGAAAATAAATTGGATAATTTGATCGAGCAAATTCAATTATATTACAGGGTTCAAAGAATTGTGGACAAAGAAGCAAACTTCCATTTAGCTACTCTTCGACTGGGAGACACAACATTGATCTTGGTATGAATTCGCAGTTGCATTAAAGAATAAATTTTATCCTTTAAGGTATACAGAACAAGAAATAATGGATTGGCATAATCTAACGCAAAGTAGAGAACAAAATGTGCACAACTATACTCAAGAGTTTAGAAAGAGGGCATTAACGTTGGGAATTCTTTCCTATACATAAGAAACTCTTTTGAAGTATATTGGCAGGTTACATAATTATTTGAGACATATTGTTTTTATGTTTAATCCAACTAATCTTGACGAAGTTTGTGTCCAAGCCACTCATATTGAGTCAAGGAGAAATAATGTCCAGAACAACTTCTCAAAGAAATTAGTTCATTCGATTGCAGGTAAAAGCAAAGGAAAGGGTAAGAAAAAAAGAACAACTACAATGAAGAAAGAATATTAGAATCCTTAATGTTCACATTACAAAAAGGAAGGATGACTACCACTACAATCCAATGGGATCTTAGATCAAATTCAGGTGATGAAACCAAGCTCATGGCCATGGGAATACAAGGTACATCTTCTTATTTTAATTCTAGATATAATGCTCATTCTTTAAAACATGAAACTATGCATGATGAAAGAAAAAGAAGTGAGCTATTCCATATTAGAGTCATCTCAAAACATACAAAGATTGATACACTCTTTGATAGTGGTTCACAAGCTAATATCATTTCTGAAGAGATTGTTAAGACATTGGGACTTAAAACTAAACCTCATGAAAAACCATATCTTTTAATATGGGTATGTGAAGATGCTAAATTACAGGTATCCAAACAATGTAAGATTGTATTTGCAATCACCTCTAATTTCATAGATGAGGTAGAATTAGATGTCATACCAGTTGATATTTGTGGAATTGTTTTAGGAAGTCCTTATTTGTATGACATGAAAGCTATCTTCTATAGGGAGGAGAATAAGTATCATATTAAAAAGGATTGGATTGAATATATAATAAGAGCCCATCATGAGAATTCTAACTTGTCTCCTTTCTAACCAAGACAAATGAAAAGGCTTGTAAATGCAAGCACAAATTTTGTACTCGTGATTTAAAAGCTAAGAATGATGATAAATCCAAATCTTTCATAGGGTGTGATCCTAAACATAAAGATTAATTAGTTAAGATTATTTCTAACTATGATGAAGTGTTTTAGGAACCATGAGGATTACCTCTGAGAGAGATGCAACATAAGATTCAGTTGCAACAAGATGCTCATCTTCCTAACATTGGCATGTATAGGTTATCAGTGATGGAGAAAGAAGAAATAAAGAAGCAAGTTCAGGAGTTACTTGAGAAAAGTGTCATCTGACCAATTACTTTGCCATGTATATCACCCATTGTGTTGGTACCAAAGAAACACAAATATAGAGAATGTGTGTGGATTTCCAAGCATTGAACAAAATTAAGGTGAAGAACTACTACCCTCTTCCTCATATTGATGATTTGTTGGATCAATTGAAAAATGCAACTTATTTCACTGAGTTAGACTTAAGAAGTGGTTATCACCAAATAATTATTTTTGAAGGTAATATTAGGACAACTGCTTTTTTCCTAGGAATACAGCACAAGAAACCCATGAGTACTTCCCCACATTTCGTGGATGGTAAATGGGGTAAACCGTTCGGCCTGATTATGGGCCTAACCTGGTGGGGACATCAAGTGAGGCCCTAAACAGGTTGTTGGCCAGGGATTCGACCTTGGAACCTCATTCAAGCAAAAAACGACACTCATCCACTTGAGCTAACCCACCAGGATATTAGGAGAGTCGCTTTAATAACAAAGCAAGGTATATTTGAATGGTTGGTTATTCCCTTTGGGCTTTGTAATGCTCCCACTACTTTCATGTGAGTTATGAAAGATCTATTTAGGCCATTCATAGATGATTTTGTAATAGTTTACTTAGATCATATACTGACTTTTATCAAAAGTTGGGAAGATCGTGTAAATCATGTTAGGAAAGTATCAGATGTTTTCAAAAATGAGAAATTGAGCCTAAAGATGTCAAAATGTGAATTTAGGAAAACATCTTTAGTTTATTTGGGCTATATTGTAGGCGGTGACGCATTGAAAATTGATCCCTCTAAATTTGAAGCCATTATGAAGTGGCCTAAGCCTAATAATGTAACAAAAGTTAGGAGCTTCCTGGAGACAAATCAGTATAGGGGGAAGTTCATTGCTAACTTTTCTTTTATTGCATCTCCTTTACATGCTTTAACAAGTACTAAGTAGGTCTTTCAGTGGGGACGAAAATAGCAAAAATCCTTCAAGACCTTGAAAGAAAAGATTAGTACAGCCCCAGTTCTTGCATTGCAATATTTATAGTAGCCATTTGAGATTGAAACCGATGCAATTGATTATGTCCTGGGAGCAATGTTAATACAAAGGAGGAAACCATCTTGTTGCCATTTCGAGACCTTCATTAGTGCATAAGAAATTATCCTACTTATGACAAAGAATTGGATGCTTTGGTTCAGAGTGTGAAGAAGTGGAAACACTATTTGATGGGCAAAGAGATAATCATCCACACATATCATCAGCCTTTGCAGTATATCCAATCACAAACCAAGCTACAACAGTCACATCATTTCCAGTGGATGGAATTCTTGTAGAAATTCCATTTGGTCATCAGGTATAAGAAAGGTATACAAAACGAAGTTGAAGATATGTTATCTAGACCTTTTTTTAATGCATCCATTGTTTTACAACATAACACTTTAGCTCATGGAAGTTGCATTGAACAATATGCTAGAGATGAAGATTTTAAGGATGTATATGAAACACTAATCCATGGTACTAAAGTGGAAGAATTAGATTATCATGTACATGACAAGTTTTTATATGATCTTGGTAAATTGTGTATTCAACGAGATGAAAGAGAGCATGTAAACATAGAAGCACATAATTCTCTCATATATGGTCATTTGGAGTAGGAAAAATAGTAGCTCAGTTATAACACTATTTTTACTGGCCTCATATGTATGAAACTATGTCCAAATATGTAAAAGGATGTGTCACGTATGCCACTAGCAAACCAAGTAACAGAAAATTGGGTTTGTACATGCCACTTCATGTACCTTCTCATCCATGGGAAAATGTGTCTATGGATTTTGTAGGGGGGTTTCCTATGTCCAATAAAGGTCATGATTATTTATATATTGGTGTGGATAGATTTAGAAAAATGTGTGTTTTGTTGCCTTGTAAGAAATAGGTGACAGGAGAAAAGATTGGACATTTGTTCTTTGAGCATGTTTGGCTTCATTTCATTTTTCCCACATCCATTGTATCTGATCGAGACTCTCACTTTCTTGGGGAATTTTCGTCAACTTTATGGGGTTAATGGACACTAAGCTTTATAATATCATTGTTTTTCATCCACATACCAATGGACAAACAAAAGTGGCCAATGGGACAGTGATACACTTACTCTAAGAATATTTTATCAAGTATCCTAAGCTTTGGGATGAACAATTGTATTACGTACAACATGCCTATAATTGTGCCATACATTCTTCTACACATAGGTATCATTTTGAGACATGTTTTGGATATTTGTTTAAGTCTCCTTTGGACTTCATTTTTGGGTAAGATTTAGTGGTTGATGGACATAATGATGTAGACAAAGCCAAAAATTTCATCCAAAAGATCCAATTGGTTTATTAAGTTCTACAAGAATAGTTGGAAAAGAGCTAAGCCAAGTATAAAACTAGGCATGACAAGAATTAGGTTGATCATCACTTCCAAATTAGTCATCAAGTTTGGAAATACATTAGCAAAGAACACCTTAAAAGTGAAGGTAAAAAACTCAAGCCAATCATTTATGGTCCATTCAAAATCTTGGAAAATATTGGTGACAATGCTTTCCGATTGGAGTTACCTCCATATATGTTGATGTATTCAATGCTTAATGTTGAAAATTTGAAACTATGTGAACCTCATATGATCATGGATCATGGTGAGAATGTTCAAGTTCTTTCTATTGATGTTTTTTCTCTGAATATCTCGATGAGTTACGGGAATATTTTATTCTTGAAAAGAGGTTGAGGACTTCAAAAAGAGGAGATGTGGAGTATCTTCGTGTGGGTCAAAAAGGATGGAAACCAAAAAAGTGAGGGAGTTATAGCCTTACTTATTTTCTGGATGAAACTTGACTTTTGGTGGTATAAAAGCTTCTTAGTGGGGAGGAGTGATCCAGGAGGATCTGATCCAATCATATTTCAAAGCCATCATATGAGGATTGGGTTGCAAACAAAAGGAGCAAGTTGATACCTGTGATTAAAAAATGGGATCCACGAATCAAAGGATTTGAATATTTCATTCATCCACCGGATTTCTAATCCCATGTGACCTAGTTCGAGTTTACCATAAATAAAATTGCAATTGTGGTGTATTGCATGGAAGAATTGGAAAGATTTTGAAATACACCTTTCCAAACTCCATGTACACAATACATTTGGGTGATCCATCAGGATATGTAATGTTGGAAAACTCTTATAGAATCGTTGTTGAGAATCTTGAAGATCTATTGTGAAGGAACCCTCATCAAGGAGAATGTCGTTTGGCCCATCCTTTATAAATTGTTGCTCGATATGCTTGTGGATATATCTCTTCGTTGGTGGTGGTGTTGGGATGACTGACCGATCATGGTATTGGAGAACTCTACCAAGATTCTTTAGCCATGAAAGAGCACGGGGCTCAAGAACAAGGTTGAAGTCAAGATACTCTGATAAGAAGTGTCTGAGAGAGAGAGACACATGAGTCAGCAAAGCCAATAATTTTCCCATGTTTCCACAGTTCAGAAAATTGTAAGAAGAAACCCCTTCATCGAGGAAAATGGCAAGCAAAACTTGTGTTCATTTGCAGGAAGAACCATCGTTATCTTCCTAGAGAACAACAGAGAGTTTTTGTAAATTGAAGGCCATTGGTTGATGTAAAAGAGTCGTAATCCTCCTTCTTAATGGATCAATTCCTAACTTGAAGTGGGCCCAGAGATGTAGCCCATGCGAGTGAACTCCATTAACAATTGTTGATTATTGCTTGTGTTTTCAGACTTCATTTTTAATTTTCAGTCATTTACATATTGCAATTTTATTTTATTCATCCAATTTCTTTAACGAAATTGTGAGAAATTGGGAAAACATTGAAATTAGTAGAACGATGTGTTTTAGCACTAAATTTCATATCAAAACGTGTTCAAGGGATTTTGTAAGAAGTGTAGAATAGCAAGGCAAAAGAGTACTCCATGCACACCTTAATAAAATGGAATTGTAGAAAGAATGCCATAGTAGAATGGAGTTGTAGAAAGAATGAACTTGACATTGAAGAAAAATACAAGAAACACACTCAATGGTGTAGGGTTATCACATGAATTATGGGGAGAGGTAATGGGTAGTACATTTTGCTTGGTAAATCAATCGCCTACGTCAATGCTACTTGATAAAACTCTACACGAGGCATGGATTGTTAAAAAACCCTCTCTTAAACATCGCGAAGTTTTTGGTTATGATGTTTATGTGCATGTTCCAAGGGAAACAGGAGTGAGCTAGATAATAAAGTTGAAAAATGTATATGTATTGGTTACAAAGATGGCATAAAAAGTTATAAACTTTGGAACTCAATAATAAAGAATATTGTTTACAGTCAAGATGTAGTATTCAGAAGGGTAAAATCCATTCTCAAATAGGAAGTCCAACCAATGGAAAAATAAAAAGAGACAATAGAGTTTGAGTTAGAGGGTAAATAATATGAACCAACAAAAGAAGATGAACCAAAAGAGGAAGAACCCTCGACTCTGGTCTTGAAGGGATTAGTTTGAGGAAAATGGAAACCAAAAAAGTATACCCCACTTCATTTTCATTCTAGTTTTATCATATCTATTACTGAAGATTATCCTACAACTATAGGGAAGGAAAACGATTCAAAGGACAGTAAACATTGGAAGAAGGCCATGGCCGAAGAAATGGATGCCTTAGATAAAATAGAGACTTTGTATCTAGTTGAGTCCCCACCAGAAGAAAATTTATTGATAGCAAATGGGTGTTTAAGAATAAGTTGAATGTAAAAGGTAAGGTAGAGAAGCACAAAGCTCGCCTAATAGCAAGGGATATTCCCAGGTGGAGGGAATTGATTTTGGGGATATTTTTTATTTTGTTGCAAAATTAACTTCTATTAGATTTATTTTGTCTATTGTAGTTTCTTTTGATCTCGAAGCAGAGTAGATGGATGTGAAGACTATATTCCTACATGGGGATCTTGAGCAAAAAATATACATGAAACAACCATAAGGTTTGCAGTGAAGGGGAGGAAGGAGTTGGTTTGCAAGTTGAAGAAGTCCTTGTATGGATTAAACAATCTCCAAGAATGCGGTATCAGAAGTTTGATACTTATATATTGGGACTTGGTTTCTCAAGAGGAAAAATTAATGACTATGTATATTCCAAGCAAGTTGGTGACCAGTTTATGTATGTGGTCATGTATGTTGATTGGAAACAAAAAGGAAATCATCAAGGATGTCAAAGGTCAAATGTCTTCTGAATTTGAAATGAAAGATTTTAGTGTTGCAAATTTTATTTTTAAAATGGAAATTAAAATAGATTGGGAAAATAGGAAACTCTAGTTGAATCAGAAGAAATATATTGAAACAATATTTGGGAGGTTTGATATGTAGTAGTGTAAACTAGTAAAGGTACATATTCGTATACGTGCAAAGTTATAAGCATATCAGTGTCTCGAGACATAAGAAGAGGTAAAAGACATGTCATGTGTTCCCTATGCAAGTGTTTTTGAAATTATGATGTATGTTATGATCTATACTAGACCATACATTGTCCATGTAGTGGGAGTTTTGAGCAAGTATATGTTAAAACCAAGGAAGGAACATTGGAGAGATGCAAAGAGGGTCTTCATATATTTGTGTGGCATTTTAAATTATCTAATATGCTACTAAGAAAGACATGGACCTCACAGAGAAATATATATATATATATATATATATATATATATACATACATGGTTTTGTTGATCCAAATTGGGTTGAATATCATGACCATGGAAGATTTATAAGTGGTTTTGTTTTCAAATTATTTGGTGGAACAATCACTTGGATGAGTAGGAGGTCATGGGGTCAATTCCTTAGGTTGGCTTAACCATTGTGACTAGTCAACGTTATAAGTACACCATCACATGGCATTGTTCCTATCAACCTACCTTTTGTTTATTACTGATATTTATTACTCATGCTATATCGATTTCAACCTATTTTCCATTTTACATTGGATATTCAGTAAATGAACTTTGTTCATTTCTTTTGATATCATAACTATGTTTTTTATTTAGCCCTAGGTCGCTCTTCTTATCAAACCTTGTATGATATGGCCTTTAGCCACACTCATTTTAGGCCCCAATTGATATGAATTTTGAGCCCAACCAGTTTTTTTCAAAGTTTCTCTAATATCTAGGTCTTTGACCACATTCAAGCTTTTGGCCATTTAAAAATTCAGGAATTTTATTAAAGATCGTTTTGTTGTCAATATTTGAAGCACGAGATTAAAATTCATGTTCATAAATAAAAAAGGGACATATATAAATAACTCAAGATAGAACAATCTACACGCCACTCTAACCAACCAACAAATCATAAAGAAAAATCCACAAAGGTTGTTGCATCGTGAGTGATCAAAAAAACGCAAAAACAAAGATCAAATCAAGAAAGGCTTGCTTGTGATTTGACAGTTATAGGACTACTATAGTCAAATTGTAGTCGCATTTTTTTGTTAAACCGATGATGGTCATAGCACTCAAACAAATTAAATTGAAAATAAAATGATTGTGTTGGTCAAGGGTGTGAATGTGGTGGGGTAACCAACCACTGGTGGTGGGTGTAGAAACCTAGAATAACCATTTTTCAATTTGGGAAGAAGATTTAAAAACAAAAACAAATTTTAATGTTTAATTAATCATAAGGTGGGCCACTTGATGACATAGGTATCTTATCATGGTTCTATATCTTATTTAAAATCAAAGTGCCAAAATAGCTTAACATCGTTTGAATGAAGTGAACAAAACAAAGGCACATTAAGGCATATGTTATGCAACACATATCAAAAGGGAAAAAGCAATTATTCCATTGTTGGTAAATATTAAATATCACATATTATCAATGGGGAGACATAAATCATATTACCCCTATGTATAAATCATTTTATAAAAAAAGTTTTCCCAATGGAAAAAAGGGTTTTTAAGAATGTATTTCGATAAAAATAAGGAAGGAAGGTTTTTTTATAAAGTTTTTTCAACCTCATGTCTCAGATTTTTAACATTCAAAGGGAGTATTTAAGAAAAATAGATTAACATTGTCATTTTTTCGTACTATAAGGGAAACTACATTAACATTGACTTGGAAAATCAATTATTAATTTCAATGTCAAGTATAATTTGTAATGGACAATATGAAATTAAGGACTTGCAAATAACAATTGATGATTATAAATACATATCCCAATTCAATGTTACAACTATGTATAAAAAAAAAGGTTGATATAATTTTTGGTTCAACTTGCTTGGAAACATTGGATACCTTCATCCTAAACATGGAGAAAAGATATTTGATGTTCTCCTATATAGAATAAGGAAATAACATTGCAAGACATTACAATTAAGTCAGATTTAGTAGTGCCATCATCAAGAGACCTTAAAGATATCTCACAAGTGATCCTTCGAGATAATAACAAGTCATTACAAGATATGCAAAAAGAAGTTGAAATGGTTATCATTGATAAAGATGAAGAGATTTCTCGCCTTAAGAATCATAGTCAACACTTGATTGCGGAGATTAAGAAGTTAAAAATTGAAAAGAAATTGCAACGAAAAACATCAGAGCAACTTATCATCAAAAATCATTGGTTAATAAAGAAATAATGACCGATTCAATTGAAATAGATAAGTCTTTAAATGTAAAAACCAAGACCTTGGGAAAGGGAATCAAAATATAATCAACCAATAAACCATCAAAAGTATCAAAAGTCAAAGGTTCTAAAAATTAGACACAAGATACAAAGATGATTTATCGTCATTATAAGTATAAAAAACATTGCATTATTCAACGAACTAACCAAAGATTAAATCAATGTGAGAAATTAAGTGAAGATCCTATTATATGTAAGAGAAGTTAAAGTGCAGAACCTTATTGTTGTGCTACTTATATGTGTAATATAATGCACTCATTAATTATCAATATGGGATTCGTAATCAACAAAGTTACAAGACACCATTAAGGAAGGTAATTCTAATGTCATGAGTATAGAACTATTCTAGATTATGCATGTTGGAAACAAAACAAACTGGCAAATCAAAACACACTTTGGTTGCCTTTCACAGAGAGGCTATCTATTCCATTGTGGCACATGCAAGTATGAGATGGAGTTCTTTTGACAGATCAACTCTACTATCTGACCCAGAAAACTAACTATGCAATCACACTTCTGAAAGGGAAATCACACATCAATCATCAAGACATAGCATGGGTAGTTCAATAGTCAATATACTGAGATTGATGTGGTTCACAATGTGTTGTTGTGAATTTCACTAGTTCTTCTTCAAATATGTCTGACTACTACTACCAACATTTATGTCCATGAAACGAAATCAAATTCATAAAAACAGAAACAGAGTTTATGCTAAAAAAAAGATCTCTAAGCAATCGAAACCTAAACTGAACTATACTGCTATCATCTGAAAAGATCAAAGCTTCAGCTAGTCTAACATTTATACTATTGAAATCAACTGGTAACACTAATCTATAAGGATGCTAACCTTTGTTGGGCAGTGGGCCCTTGCCACTTCAACAGGTCAGCGACTAGAGTCTACAGTAAGCTTTCTTTCAATCCATACATTCCTCTTACTCAAATTTCAAAACATAGAATTAAACTATGCTAACAACTCAACTCACATTCATTCATAAATTATCAAGACCTGGAAATAAATGGCATCCTTCTATTAAACTTCAACTCAAAATCTATTCTACAATATGTAACACTGCTTCACATAATGTGTTATTCTAACTCTCTACTACCTCCACCATCCTTTCCATGACTATTTAAACAGTCTTACTCGTGAAACACAAGGAGGTGAAATCTTTAGCAGATCAGTCAATTGTCAAATTTATATATTCGGTTACATATTTTAAGCTTCATCCTCATGACACGAAGTGTATGAGGATGAAGCAATTAACAAACTAGCTTAACATAACCTTGCTAGAGCTTTGATGATTCAACAAACATCCAACAATTATCTTGGGCACGATATGGAGCTAAACTTGGTATATTTTGCTTCCTGTATCGGTACCGGATTGTGACAGGTGAGATTCGGTAAATGGTACCGAATCCGAACAGTAAGCAAGTGGTTGGTACCGGACTAGAATAGTCTACGGCTGTTGGTACCAGATCGCGATAGTGGATGGTTCGGTACCGGATCCGAATGGAAGGTGCGCTTGGTATCAGATTTGGACAGTGAAAATCTGGCGCATAAGTATCGGATGGCTGAGTTGATACTGAAATGTTGGACTCACCTAGAGGTCAAAGGTTATACATGGCAATTTAAAACATTAGTACATGNCTCGTGAAACACAAGGAGGTGAAATCTTTAGCAGATCAGTCAATTGTCAAATTTATATATTCGGTTACATATTTTAAGCTTCATCCTCATGACACGAAGTGTATGAGGATGAAGCAATTAACAAACTAGCTTAACATAACCTTGCTAGAGCTTTGATGATTCAACAAGCATCCAACAATTATCTTGGGCACGATATGGAGCTAAACTTGGTATATTTTGCTTCCTGTATCGGTACCGGATTGTGACAGGTGAGATTCGGTAAATGGTACCGAATCCGAACAGTAAGCAAGTGGTTGGTACCGGACTAGAATAGTCTACGGCCGTTGGTACCAGATCGCGATAGTGGATGGTTCGGTACCGGATCCGAATGGAAGGTGCGCTTGGTATCAGATTTGGACAGTGAAAATCTGGCGCATAAGTATCGGATGGCTGAGTTGATACTGAAATGCTGGACTCACCTAGAGGTCAAAGGTTATACATGGCAATTTAAAACATTAGTACATGAAACATTTAGTCTCTTAGCAATAAACCACAAAATGCATGAATTCAATTATACTTTACTTTATGACCTCATCAATGGCTAATGGTAGTGTTCTTTGTCATTTATCCAAGCTTAGGTAAGCCAAAAAAGTATAGATGAGGAGTATAATAGGGTAGTGGGGATGTCAATTTAGAGGCTCAACATTCCCCCATGCCAAAACCATTGCATGTCCTCATGCAACTGAAACAACTCAAAAATTTTCAAAATTTGAGACTCCATTCTTTACTTATGTGGATCAATGATTTTGATGTCTGAGGCTTCTACTTTCAGCTCCCTTTTTATGACCCTAATGTATTGTAAGAGTCTTAGTACCTTCTTGAGCTTGTTAGAAGTCTCTTCATGGTCATCTTGAAGTTGTTGGCCGGTTGCCTTCAGTTGTCCGTTTTCCTTTTTGATATACCTGTCCAGTAGTTGGTATTCCTTCACTTCTAGTTTGAGTTCCTGGTTTTGTTTTTGCAGTTTCCCAATATTTTTCTTCATCTGTTCTTTTGTTAAGGTTCTTTTTGATCCCATTGTTTATGGCTATATGTATTCTCTTTCCTCCACTTCCTCCCTCATCCCACATAAAGTAATAGTAGCTTGTTCCTCGGTCAAGCTAGGGATGTCATCCTGAACTGATAGGTCTTCATAAGGGGAGGTAAGATATATTGGTTCTTCATGTGTATGAGGACTGACAACTACTTTTCCTTTATTTGCCATGCTCCTTGTGGTTCTTTTACAAGGGGGTAATGGATCAGAGGTTATCACAAGCTTCCTTTTCTTATTTTTTGTTCATGGAATGGTTACGGAGGATTGTTCTATAGACTATTCATCTTTATTTTCTCAGTTATTCTTTTCTTTCCTCACATTTTTTCTCTTGTGACCTTTCTCCTCAAGTGCTACTGTTGAAGTCTCCTCCACTAATTTGGATTTACCTTTTGATTATTGACTTTTAAAAATCTTATCGACTGTGGAAGAGGGCCCTGGTTGTTTACTAGTTTTATCTTTTTGTCTCACTGTTCTAGAGGAAGATGGAGATACCTTATCTTTCTTGCCATTTTTCTCTTGAGGTTCCTTATCTTTATCTGGAGAAGGCTGGGCTCCCTCTACAAGTTTGTTTTATGTGGGAAGGTGTTGAGTGATGAGGATTTTCCAGCTAATCCCTTGCTTCCTGATTTCATGTATAACTAACATCTTAATAAGACCTTGATGATAAATGATAGTCTTCTCAGTTTTGGATAGGGATTTGACACATCTTACCATCTTGTTCAGACTCATCCATAAAAAATATGGGAAATCAATTTCGGGACCTCCTTCAAAGTGTAACAGAAGTCTAAGATGATATAGGAAGGTTACAGCATACCTTCCCTCACAAGTGAGGAATCGTTGAAGACTAGCAAGCATTGGATGATACTCTTCCTTGATATAGTTCCTAGGAATCCCCTTTTTCCAATCATGGTGCTGATGGTCTTCTTTCAAAAATCGTTGACACATTTCCTTGTTGATTCCTACTCCTTTGAAATACTTGGCTCCTCTGTTAGGTAATCTCGTGGATTCCCTTAAAGTTGCTTCATTGATTGTTAGCTACAGATTGCCTATGTGCGCAATCTCTCCATCGTAACCCTGAATAAATGCGTGAGATACCTTCTCATGACAGCCTGTGAATTTCTCCAAAAATGGAATCCATCCCGCTCTAGCATACTTCTCTCTACACAACTGGAACTCCTCAATCTCTCTATAAATATAGAAGACCGGTTCATGTCTACTTACAACCATCTTTATAAACTGTGAGTTAAAATCGGGCTATAGTGTAACGATTTAGTCAGCTTATGAGGGTAAGGGTTTGGTACCGGAGATCGTAGGGAGAAGTAAGCTCGGAACTGGAGAAAGGTTGGTAACGACAAAAAATATGGTGATGGCGTCGCTAATTCAAACGGTGAGTTTAAGTAAAGATGATGCAAAGGAAAATTAAGACAAGATGAGTCTCATCTGGATGGCTTCGCCACCCAGATAATCCATTTCATTTATGCTCGTTAGTACAATGATGGGGACAAAACGTTGGGTGTCGAAGCATCACTGTTGTTTGGCATAGGTGATTGGACTTCTGAGCGGTGAATTTGATGTTGAATCGTGGCTCATGACACGAAATATGTTCGTGATTGCTTAAGGATGAAGCACGTTCGTGGCTCATCATTACTAGACATGCTCCATATTCACACTTTTGATGTGATTTTGCCTTCAATCATTTTCAAGCGCTTATGTGATGAGAGGATTGATTAAGGTTAAGCATATGGGTATGAGGGAAGTGAAATTTAGGTGCATGGTTTTAACACTAAGGTCATAAGATCTAGTATACATTTTCATGCCTATTGTAGTTTTATAAGCAAAGGAAAATAAATAATACCATGTTACCTTTACTTTTACCATTGTATAATCAATACTCATAGCATATGTAATTGCCTTTGTATTTGAAGCTTGTAGATTGTCAGAGTTCATCTTTTTTAGGCTGGAGTTTTCTGGAAGCTTGGTACTGGAATTTCCTATACTTCATGAAACTTCTTTATTCTGTGCTTATCTTCTTTTGTGTATGGTTCTATAGGGTTGTAGGGTGAACATGTTGGTTTTTGAAGAGGAGATGTGAGTCTGAAAAAGAGTTCTGAAGGAGCTATTTGACCCTCCCCCATGCCAAGGATGTTGCATATCCTTATGCAAGAAGATTCAACACTCTGTATCATAATGGAGAAAAGATGATAAGAGAAAAGAAACCAAATCAAATTCCAAAAGTACATTTATCACCTAACATATGATCACATGCCTAAAAAATCGAAATTGTCTTTCTTTTGATGACTTATTAACAAGGGTAGCATTCAGCAGTGACAACAGGGAGGTTTTTATATTTTTGCCAGAAGAACAGATCCAACCTAACTTGCTTCAAAGATTTACTATCATTAGATGTTATGGATAAATTTCACAGTATAAGTAGATTAGACTCCCTTGTTAGGGCTCCACTCTTAAGAAGTTTCCTTCTTAGGTAATGTAGGCTTTAGATGTCAGACTGATAAAGTTAACTTAGGGTAATTCTCAAATGGACATTTGCTTGTAGTAATTGTCTTTTCTGTTAATATGGAGTTTGTATCTCATAAATGTCAACAGTGACCTTTGCTTGTAGAGTTCATTTTTTAGATGAAAAAAGTGAATTTTTCAATCAAACAAGTATAGATGAGACATTTCTCAACCAGAAACCACTGCCAGCAAGCCTGTTCAGTACTCCAGTGGGGTAGTCGTGATAATTAGTGAGAGACATCCATTCCCCAGGAAGAATGCCCCATTGCCAACAGGCCTGTTCAGTACCCTGATGGGTTTGCCTAGTCATACCACAGATCGGTACCCGCTGCCAGCAGACCTGTTCAGTATCCCGGCGGGTTAGTCTCTTAAACCCTTTTTCCATCATAGGCTTCTTGTCCATAGTCACCTATTTCGATTTTTATTAAAGAGTGCTTTTGCATGGTGATAGGGGAGGCTCGTCTGAAAACCTTTTTACAGGCTGGGATGGTATTGGGTTGGAAGGTATATTCTCTTATTTGGATGTCTTTAAAGATTTGTCTGAAGGAAAAATAAAATTATGTATTGCACATTAGATCCAGATGTATAATTTTGTCTGAGTTTGTCCATAAGAGAATGACCCAAAGTTACCTTAGGGTACTGATACATCTTCTTCCATAAAAAAATTCCTAGTGTGCCCATGACAGAGAGTGTTCATATACTCATATGTTACTCTTTAGAAAAGATAATCCAATGAATACTATTGAAGTCTAGTTAGGGTGAGATAGTTACTTGTAGGCTAAAATAGTTTTATCCCTTTAATCATGTTGAAATACTAGATAAAGGCAACCTCTAGACTTTGAAGTAGATTAAGCATGGTTCTTTTAACAATCATAGGTAAAGATTATGTCTTCTTTGTCAATCAAAAGAAATTAAAATACTTCCTTTTAGCTAGCAATAGAACCAAAAGAAATTAAAAATTCCTCCTTTTAGCTAGAAACAGAACCAAAAGAAATTAAAAATTCTTCCTTTTAGCTAGCAACAGAACCAAAAGAAATTAAACATACTTCCCTTTAGTCAGCAATAGAACCAAAAGAAATTATTGCTTCATAAGGGCTGCCATTTGATGATGCATTCGGCTTCTTAGTTCCAGCTTAAGTGGTTGTTGCATGGTTTCATAATTCATATTAATTGACATAAGATTTTGAAATATGTGTAGCATTCCTTGTCAATTAGGTGATGTGTCCTGATAGTACCGTATAAGGACAGACTTCCGGTACCGGACTAGCACAGGACTGCTGGTATCGGACCAGAACAGAGTATTGTTGATGCCTACAAACTGATGTTTAGCAAGTTCTTGAAGGATCAAATAAATTATAGAAATCTATTTACAAAGATAAAATGCGAAAGTAAAACAAAAGGAGGTAAGAATCCCTTGTTACCTTCAGCTTATTAACAAAACACAATCCACACCTATGTACAAAAGTTTAAAAATAAACCAATCAATCAATGTGGATCAGTAGGAAGGTCTCCTTCCTTACTGATCACCTGCATATCTGAATTATGTAGTATACAAGTCAAAAATTCCTCTTTTGATAGGGGTTTGTTATAAATTCTCAACCGGTGACCATTCACAAGTAGTGGTGTCTATTGTTCGTCAATTGTCTTTATCCTGATTGAACCATTATCATAGACAGTGTCAATTTTGTAAGGTCCCATCCAACGAGTAGTTAACTTACCTTTGAAGTTCTTGAATCTGTTGTCATACAACAGGGCGCAATATCCTTGTTGAAAATTTTTCTTTTTGAGATACTTGTCATGCCATTTTGTTCTCTGTTTTTGAATGAGGGTGGTTCTTTGAAATGCTTCCTGCCTGATTTCGTCCAACTCATTAAGTTGCAAGAGTCTTTGTTGTTGGGCTTCATCCAAGTTCATGCCAACTTGTACTGCAGTTCTGAAGGTTTTGATCTGGAATTCTATGGGGAGAAGTACCTGCTTCCCATACACCAACTCGTAGGGTATATGTCCTGTTGTATTCCTCCAGGTGATTCTATAAGCCCATAAAGATTCCAGTAATCTGTCAGCCCAGTCTTTGTGGTGTAGTTGTATTGTTTTGGTAATAATGGACTCAATAACTTTGTTGGTAGATTATACTTGTCCATTTTCCTGTGGATGGTAGGGTGTAGATTTTCTGTGTTTAATTTGGTATTGTTCTGTAACAGCTTTGACTAGATTAGAGGTAAATTGAGTTTCCTGATCAGTCACAATTTCTCGAGGTACACCAAATCTAGTAAAGATGTCATTAAAAAGGAAATCTACCACTGATTGTTCACTTGCATTTGGTAAAGCTTTTGCTTCAACCCACTTAGTCACATAGTCAGTACATACAAGTATGTAATTTTTCTTTTTAGATGCGGGGTTAATGGACCCTACAAAATCTAATGCCCATTTCTCGAAAGGCTCAATGACTACTTGGGCTTGAAGTGGCATTTGGTCTCGTGCAGTAGGCTTACCCATTCGTTGGCATTCATCATAATTGGATACATAGGTTTTAGCATCTTTGAAAATATAGGCCAATAATAACCAGATTGCAAAACTTTATAAGTGTTCATCTTGTCTGTGAAGTGTCCTCCACAAGGACCATCATGGAAGGCTTGCAAAATATCATGAATTTCATCTTCCTTACACATCTCCTAATTACCAAATCTGGTCCTGTTTTGTAGAGACAATCATCGTGCCACATGTAGTTTTCACTTAGCTGAATTACTTTATGTTTTTCTCTAGGAGACAATTTCTAAGGTATCTTCCCTGTCACAAGATAGTTAGCTACATCTGCATACCAAGGAGTGAATGTAGAAATAGAAAACAAATTTTCATCAGGAAAGTTATCTTCTATTGGTGTGTTATCTCCCAGATGAATCATTCTAGATAAGAAATCAGCCACAAGATTATCCTTTCCATGTCTATCAATAATGTTGATATTGAACTCTTGTAATAATAACAGCCATCTTGTAACTCTAGGATTTTTTACAGGTTTGTTCATTAAGAATTTGATGGTTGAATGATCAGTGTGTACAAAAGCTTGATATCCTCTAATATAGTGTCTAAATTTATTGATAGCATGGACCACAACTAGCAATTCTTTTTCTGTGACCATATAATTAACTTCAGCTGGAGACAGATTTTTACTGACAAAGTAAATAGCATAAGGCATTTGATTTTCCCTTTGTCCAAGAACTGCCCCAAGGGCTGTGTCTGAGGCATCGGTATAGATATGAAAAGGAAGGAGCCAATTTGGTCCTCTTAATACAGGGGTAGTTGACAATTTTTGTTTTAGAATCTCAAAAGATATTTGGCATTCATCATCCCACTTAAATTCGGCTTCTTTAGATAATAACTTGAATAAAGGGGTAGCTAGGCTTGTAAAATTCGGAATTAATCTTCTATAGTAGCCAGCATGCCCTAAAAAGCTGCGAACTTCCTTTTGTGAGGAAGGTATTCTGATTTATGTGATAATATGAATCTTTGTCGGATCAACTCTCATTCCAGAACCAGAGATGTGATGTCCCAAAATAATACCTTCAGTGAGCATCATCTTTGACTTTTCATTACTTAGGGAAAGATTAGTTTCCTTACACCTAATCAATACTTTTTCTAGACTGGTCAAAGCTTCCTGGAAGTCTTTTCCATGGATTGTAAAGTCATCCATGTATACTTCCATGCAATCATTGGTCAAGTCAGAGAAAATGGCTAGGACAGCCCTTTGAAAAGTGGTTGGGGCATTGCAAAGTCCAAAAGGAAGAACCCTATAAGCATAGGTTCCCCATGGGCAGGTGAAAGTGGTCTTCTCCTGGTCTTCGAGTGCTATTTCTATTTGGTTATAACCACTAAACCCATATAGGAACGAAAAATACTTCTTTCCGGACAAGGTATCCAACACCTGATCAATAAATGATAAGGAAAATAATCCCTATGGGTGGCTTTGTTCAACTCCCTGAAGTCTACACATATTCTCCACTTACCATTTTTCTTGGGAACTATGACAAGTGGAGACACCCATTGACTATCTGAAATGGGGTATATGAGATTGGCTTGAAGGAGTTTTTGCAATTCCTCTTTTACAATATCTTTAAGGGCTGGATTCATCCTTCGCTGAGATTGTCTAGCTGGTCTGATTTGGTCATTAGTGTAGATATGATGTGTGCATGTGTCAGGGTGAATGCCTTTCATGTCTGCATAATACCATGCAAAGGCGTCAAATTGTCTTTGGAGCATTTCAATTACTTGTGTCTTTTGTTTTGGTTCCAAACTAGAGTTGATATACAAAGGTTTTCCTGGGCTAAGCTCAACAAGTTCAGTAATTTCTTCCTTCTCTGAGGGAGCTGGTGATAAAGTATATAATTTAGTGATATATGGGTGCCAAGTTTGTTGAAATTCAGAACTGAAAATGTGTGACAACTCTGCAAAAGACCTCGGATATTCAATACAATTTGTATCAGCCAAAAATAAACTTAAGACTTGTTCATCCGATTGTTCTTACATTCCTTTTACCTGTTCAAGTGTTAACAAGGGTCTGATGCAATCTTCTTCTCCATAAGGGTTTTCTAACCAAACAGTTATCTCCTGTGTCGGTTGGGCAGGAGGAAAGAGGACAAGCTTTTGGCTATGTGTGTCATTGGATATAGTCATCTCACTAGACCGACAACTGATAAAGGCATCTGTTGTGGCCAGCCAAGGACGGCC
The DNA here is from genome assembly GCA_032191745.1 of Picea mariana. Lineage (NCBI taxonomy): Eukaryota > Viridiplantae > Streptophyta > Pinopsida > Pinales > Pinaceae > Picea > Picea mariana. The sequence goes on along the minus strand of JASDQU010099713.1, from coordinate 438,538 downwards.
AAGAACCACAGGGTGTCCTGGTTTGGAGGATGATTTAGAGTAGATGACTAGAAAGTCTACTGGATATTCCCAAGAAGCTAGAGTGACTGTGACATCATCTAGACTTCTTGCAGGGCCAATGACTAACTTATCTGCCAACTCTATCATGGTTTGGGTTGGTCTTAACTGGTTGATTTGGAGCTTTTGCATAGTGTCAAAATGCATTACATTAATTGATGCACCCAAATCAATGAATGTGTTTGGTAAAGAAATACCATTAATTTCAACAGTGACTACTAGGTTCCTAGGGTCATTATATTTGTATGGAATTTCATAAATAAATTTAGATAATTGCCCCACCACCTGAACAAGGGGAGGTTCCTTCTTCTTCCTTCCTGGTTTCTTAAGGCAAAGATCCCTTATGATTTTGGCATATATGGGGATATCCTTAATGGCTTGCAGCAGAGGTATTTTTATACATACATTTCGTAATTCATCCTCTATATCTTTGTGCAAGGGTGGGTCAGGTTTCTTCACTAATAGTCTTTCGAGGTAGGGTGGAAGATTAACTTGTTGAGGTACTCGTACAGACTGAGAAGTGATTGGAATAGGAGGGAAGTCTCTTCTTCTACAGGGGTGGTTTGAGTGTTTTCTTCCTCAGAATGATTATCATTTTCTTCCTGAATTATTACTCCAGGATTTGATTGATTTATAGTTTTCCCTGATCGTATTTGAATTTCATAGGTGGGAAAGGTTTGAACTTATGTATTCTGCACAGGATGGGTGAGTCGATTATTGGGGTTAGGGATTGGCTAGGCAAGGATTGTTGTTGGTCTCGGAGGATTGTAGGCAGCTTGGTTTTGTGGTTGTTGATTGGCATTTATAGCTACTTGTTGTTGTTGGTTAGGGTTCAAGAGGGTTGTAAATTGTTGTTGTATAGGAGGTGGGAGTAAAGCTTGCATATGTGGTGGATTAAATCCAGGTAGTAATTGGGAAATGTTTGCAGGATACTGTGGATATGTAGGGTAAGAGGGATTCCCATACACATGCCCCCCTCCAACCTTGTTGCCAAGGTTGAGTTTGAGCTTGTTGAGGTGTCCATTGTGGATAGGTCATTGGGGGAGGACCCCATTGTTGTTGTTGATACTGTGCATTAGGGTCATAAAATGCAGTGGGGTTTTGTGCTCTCCAAGGTCTTCTGGAAGGGTATGATTGTTCTTGTGAGACTCCTCCTCCCCTATACATGGCTTGTAGTTCAATCAAAGTTGGACACTCAGATGTGGGGTGCTCTAGTGTACACAGGCCACAGATTTCTATGAAATTTAATGGACATTCTTTCTCACCATGCTTATTTCGGCATCTAGGACAGAAGATTGCTAAAACAGTCTCTTCTTCTTCTTTCTTTTTCAGTTTTAGGGTATCTAACTGGTTACTGATTGTGCTCAAGATGTTTGTTTTAAAGTTCTCTAATAAGTTTCCTAACTCAATTCTGGTGACAGTTCCTGAGCTTTGTCTTGTATTTCTGCTAAAAGAATCTCTTGGTGTTTTTCTTGTTTTAGCTTGTCCTCTTGAGTATCTTCTACAATAATCTGCAATCTCTGCAAAAGGATTTTGGTGTACATCTCCTGAACTTAACAAATTTAAAACTTCTATGCAGTCATCTCTAATACCCTTCAAAAATACGATTCTTACTGCAGGTGGGTCTGTGGTGAATAATTTTGATTTATGGTAGTTGTATAAGAACCTTTCTAAGTAGTCTTCAGGGCTTTCATATTCTGTTTGCTGCATTTTAAAAATGTCATTTTTAGCATTATCCTTACAATAGTCTTGGTATTTCCGTAAAAATGTGTCTTTTATCTGATCCCAAGAGAGGATTGTATTTTCTCCTAAGCTCATGAACCATCTTAAGGTTGAATCCTTCATTATAGCAGGAAAGAGCTTAAGTTTTTGGGCATCGTCTGAGTAGTTATAGCTTCTACATAATATGTCAAAATCGAATAAGAATAAGTTTGGATCTTCAGTTGACATACCTATAAAAGTGGGTAACGATGATAGTGGGATGTTTTCATGCTGATGTTTCTGGAAATATCCAACATTGGAAACCCAAAGGTCTCAGTCTCAGTGGTTGCATTTCCTTCTTCTTCTGCCATTCCACTGATAGATGGTTCAGAAACTAGATTTTGTGTGTCTCCTAAATGTTCAGCGGATTCACGTTCTGCCTGCCCCAATGTTGATTCTTCCATTTTAGGTTCTTCTTCTGGAGCCTCGCTGGTTCCCCTTGAACTTTCTCCTGGTGGAATTTTTTCTGCACCAATGTCAGTTGGATTAGTGGGGGGGGGTTGTTTTTGAATTTTTAGAGCTTACAAATCTACCCTTATTATCTCTATATCTATGCATAAAATGGAAATTTGATTCTTAACTGCATTGAAATCCTAATTCTATCTAGAAGGTAAGAAGGCAACCTGGCTTCAGAGAACCCCACTCTAGTGGTCGTGTGGCTCTTCACTCACGTCTTAAACGTTTTATCCTCCTCCCTCAAGAAGCCTTTAAAATCATTCAAAAACTACGCAAACAATCTAAGCTAAAAATCACTTCCTACCGTTTGCAACTCCCCGGCAATGGCGCCAAAATGTTGTGCTACTTATATGTGTAATATAATGCACTCATTAATTATCAATCTGGGATTCGTAATCAACAGAGTTACAAGACACCAGTAAGGAAGGTAATTCTAATGTCATGAGTATAGAACTATTCTAGATTATGCATGCTGGAAACAAAACAAACTGGCAAATCAAAACACACTTTGGTTGTCTTTCATAGAGAGGCTATCTACTCCAATATGGCACATGAAAGTATGAGATGGAGTTCTTTTGACAGATCAACTCTGCTATCTGACCCAGAAAACTAACTATGCAATCACACTTCTGAAAGGGAAATCACACATCAATCATCAAGAAATAGCATGGGTAGTTCAATAGTCAATATATTGAGTATGTTGTGGTTCACAATGTGCTGTTGTGAACTTCACTAGTTCTCCTTCAAATATGTCTGACTACTGCTGCCAACATTTATGTCCATGAAACGAAATCAAATTCATAAAAACAGAAACAGAGCATATGCTAAAAAAAAGATCTCTAAGCAATCGAAACCTAAACTGAACTATACTGCTATCATCTGAAAAGATCAAAGCTTCAGCTAGTCTAACATTTATACTATTGAAATCAACTGCTAACACTAATCTATAAGGATGTTGACCTTTGTTGGGCGGTGGGCCCTTGCTGCTTCAACAGGTCAGCGACTAGAGTCTACAGTAAGATTTCTTTCAATCCACACATTCCTCTTACTCAAATTTCAAAACATAGAATTAAACTATGCTAACAACTCAACTCACATTCATTCATAAATGATCAAGACCTGGAAATAAATGACATCCTTCTATTAAACTTCAACTCAAAATATGTTCTGCAATATGTAACACTGCTTCACATACTGTGTTATGCTAACTCTCTACTACCTCCACCATCCTTGCCATGACTATTTAAACAGTCTTAGTCGTGAAACACAAGGAGGTGAAATCTTTAGCAGATCAGTCAATTATCAAATTTATATATTCGGTTACATATTTTAAGCTTCATCCTCATGACACGAAGTGTATGAGGATGAAGCAATAAACAAATTAGCTTAACATAACCTTGCTAGAGCTTTGATGATTCAATAAACATCCAACAATTATCTTGGGCACGATCTGGAGCTAAACTTGGTATATTTTGCTTCCTGTATTGGTACCGGATCATGACAGGTGAGATTCAATAAATGGTACCGGATCCGAACAGTATGCAAGTGGTTGGTACCGGACTAGAAAAGTTTGTGGCCGTTGGTATCAGATTGCGACACTGGATGGTTCGGTATCGGATCTGAATGGAAGGTGCGCTTGGTACCAGATTCGGACAGTGGCAATCTGGCGAATAAGTACCAGATGGCTGAGCTGATATAGAAATGTTGGACTCGTTTAGAGGTCAAAGGTTATACATGGAAATTTAAAACATTAGTACATGAAACATTTAGCCTTCTAGCTCAATAAACCACAAAATGCACGAATTCAATTATACTTTACCTTATGACCTCATCAATGGCTAATGGTAGTGTTCTTTGTCATTATCCAAGCTTAGGTAAGCCAAAAGGGTATAGATGAGGAGTATAATAGGGTAGTGGGGATGTCAATTTAGAGGCTCAACACTTATCATTCCCAAATCACCTTAGTCATCGCCACACAATTCTGCAGAAAATTGAATTAGGGTGGTTTGCCCCTTTCACAATAAGACAATTATGATCAATGCTTCAAAACTCATATTGCCTCATATCATCAACCACGAAAACTTCAATAACAGAGATTAATAAAAAGACATTAAAAGCTAGAACAAAGAGGTAAGCTTGTCCATAAAATGCTTGAAGGACAAAGCATCTTGAAGGGATAGCCAATGTAATCAGTGCACACAAACACACACATGTAAGAATGTGTTTAATGTTTGTCTAGTGACCACATTTATCGTTGTATTGTCTATCATTATGATAAAGCATTTTGTATACACAATGAGGCATTATTAGACTATTGGGAATATTATTCTTCATTAACTCATTAATTTATAAAGTGAATTTATCCCACATTCATCATGTGATATGATCCCCTGCTTCTTCACTAATATATAAACTAATTTTATTCCACATTCTCTCATCCCTCTAACCTTTATAATGGAGGCAAAGGAGGCTCAATTATAATGTTCTTGTGTGTGGCTTGAGATTTGTATGGATCCCATATGAACTCCATATTTGAGTGTTCTCTAGCTAATGTAATTCAGAGAGTTTTGAAGAATAGAAGGCCTACTTTCATGGATGTTTCCCCACCTTGGGGTTTTACCATGCAAATTTCTTGCCTCTTCTCTTTTGTTTGTTAGATCTATTTTAATGATTTAATGCCTTCTGTAGGAGTATATATAGGATAGATCTATTGTTATATGTTTATCCATATGTTTGTAGTCTTTCATGGTATCCAAGCATGTTGCCTAGATCTAACTCCTTGGACGAACTTCATTGTATTGAATTTTTTTGGCATGAAATCTAAGTAGATCTATTGTATTCTTCATATATGTTAGTCTAGCATCTCATATCTGATTTTTAAGCCCTTCTTTTCATAGATCTGCAAATTGAATTTGGACCACATGCTTGATTTCTTCAATTTCTAAGCGTTTTTCAACAAATTTGGCATTGCCATTTCATCCAAAACATGCAAATTAATCAATATTGACCATTTACTTGTTAAATTGACCTTCATTTTCTCTAGATATTATTAAAAGCCTATAAAGGCATGGGGTATTTTGTTTTACAAATCTATATCCTAAATTTTTTGGGGCATAATTTTATTTTTTTGGTTAATTTTGATTCCAAATCGAAAAATATAATTTTTTTAAAAAGGTGAAAGTAAAAAATTTCATAGTCGTGACTTATAAAATTTAAGGGTTTTTTTAACCCTACAACCCTCCCCTCCATGAGGTCATATAGATTCTCTCAACCACCAAAATTTATATATGGAGCTTCCTCTTTAGCAATCTCTATGATTGTATGGCATTCTTCCACCAATCTGTGGTTGTACAGATCTGTATGAATCTCTCCCACAACCAATATGTATACCATTATGCTCGAATCATGCATACGACCCTTCTCTTCCTAATTTTTTTATAGGTTTTCCATGTGGATCGTACAACGTCAACAATTCAGTCATAGACCTTCATCGGACTATACAGTCTCTCCTAGTAAATCTTGTCCTTCTTCTCTACACATGGAATGTACAAATCGGTTGTACAAGCAACATGATTCTCCACGATGAGCAATATCCAGCCTGTTATGTAGCATAGAATGTTGTAGTAGGTGGATTATAGGCCGTTGGATATGAATTTATTTCATATCCGACGACCTATAATCCAATGATCCAGAATCGGATCCAGAAGCCTGACAGGGCTCAAAAAGGCTCAAAAATGAAAGTGCTCGGAATCCGACGAAACCAACGCCATTGCGTCTGTCTCGTCTTCTTGATTCCGGCCATATATTTACTTCATAAAACAGGCTTCGTATGCAAAAGATATCGCGTTCTGTCCGAAAACCCAAACAGGCAAAAAAAGGGGATGACTGTACAGTCCGTACAGTGCCACATGGCATGTTGATTGTATAGGTCGTACGGATGTACAGATGACGTGGCAACCCCTGGAGGTGACACGTGGTAGGATGATGTGGCATATGGGCAGACAGCTGGACCAATCTATGGGTGACACGTGTCACCACTGTAAGGGTGACACGTGGCATGGGATGACGTCAGCAGCTGACAAGGCAGTGACTAGACAGGGTACGTGGCAGACACATGGACCATTCAGCGATTGACGTGTGGCAGACTTCTATTGGTTTTTGAGGTGCCACGTGGCCCAGTCATGGGCTGCCACGTGGCACCCTATGGTTGGTTCGAGGTTTGTGCAAAATTACATGGTCTCCACCGGGGTCGAACCCCCGACCTCTACTCCGCGCAACGGACTGACAGGACCGGGGTAACCACCCGGGCCACTGTTAGTTCTTAACATGTATATGGCAATGTTTATATTTAAAGTTAAACAAAGTTTTAGTTGGGGTCAGAAAGGGCTGGGGCTTAGCCCCAACCCGTGGTCTATTCACACCATGGAACCAAGCGACTGGGCGGGGCGATTCGGCGGGAGTTTGGATAGGGCCTAGCCCTTGGACCCCACGCTGGCATGTAACCACCGCCACGGAACCAGGGGCCTATCCACTATTTTGGGTGGGGGTTATATATTGTTAAGCCCGTGGTCCTGTACACGCGCCCCACGACCAGGAGCTAGCGTCGGGGAAGGGGTTAGCGCTCGGCCACATGGCCCGATATGACCAGGAGCACACGCAAGTTTAGGGGCTGCACCATATTTTTATACCAAATGGGTTTTTTGCCAATGTTTTGGGATTTTTAAATGATATTATGCCTGTTTTTAATTGATTTTCTCCATTTTTGGGAGATATTGGGCATTTTTGGAGCCCAAATTTTGGGAGGAAGTTGGGGATGGATAACCAACTTCAGATCTATATAAACTAGGCTTGTTTGAGGCCATGGGAGGACAGTCAGAGCAGAGTTATGTTGAAGGGAAGCCAAGCCAAAGCCATTTTTATGCAGGGAAGCTATTGAGGAGCAGACGCTTGCGGGCCATTTCTGGGAGCTCCGAACGTCCGTTTTGCGTGTTATTTTCTTTGCAGGGTTCTAGAGATCTGGAAGAACATGACCAGATTAGTCTTGTAGCCAATTGACACTCCTGCGATGTATTTTTGAGCTTTTGAACATAAATAAAGAAGCCTCCCCCACAGAGACAAAGGCCCGGAGACGTAGGCAAAGTTGTGCCGAACTCCGTTATCAATCCTCATGTTATGGTTTGTTGTTTATTACTTCATTTCAGATCTGCATATGTGTATATGGCTGTCATAATTCCTCTCTTTTTCTCATTCTTTCCTTAAGCTTCTCAATTGGATAATTAACGCATGCAAAATTAAAACTCAACCATAGTCATTAAAAGATCCTACGGATCATCCAACTTCCGTGGCATTCAATGTTGTGTAGCAGGCTGAATATTGGTCACCATTCTCCACCTCCTTGCATTAATTTGGTCCATTAATTCATAAATTGTTATATATACACTATTTATGTGACTATTGTATACGTTTGTCATGACCTATGTCACCGGTAGATCTAAATTTTTTTGTTAGTGGTGCATCTTTCTCAAGGTAGAAGCATATTTTTTTTTAAAGAACATTGTGGTTGCAGGAATAGTCATGACACATGGTGGTTTTTTTCCAGTCATCAAATAAGTCTCTCAACCATCAAGTGAGAGGATTACTCTTCAGCCAATGTAAGTAAGAATCCTATACATCAATTTTTTCCAGCATCTACCACTTTCTAGTAGTGTTATTTAATTCAACCTGTGGGGACTGGCATCTGGGAAATGATAGTAATTTTGTAACAACTAGATCTCATAATCCAGATGGTCATTTACAATGCAATTTTTTTTATGAGTTCAAATTTCTATCTACAACATAGTGGTGTGGTTATTTTTTCACAATTATACCTTTCGGTCTATTAGAATTTGTAGTTTTCAAATAGGTAGGCCTCATCCTCATTTCAAGAACTTCAAATTATCATAACTTGCTCATTCTAACTCAGTTTTGAATTGTTTTTTTTTTTTTAATTTGCCTAATTTTTCACACAAAATTCATATTTGCAGTCAGAATTGAGTGATTTTGCATTCTTTTATCAGTTGATTGTATATCATCATAATGGTTTACAAGGTGGTTCATGTTCCTAAATTAACTAGTTGTAACCATAGTTACCAAGTTCAAAATCAAATTCGATTCAATTCGATACAAAAAAAAATTGATTGCCTAAAATTCAATACAGAAAAAATTTCGGAGTATACATCTTACAAATACTAAAAACATGTTATTTTCCCAAAAAAAAAAATGGTCCTTTGTTTTAGCTCCTTTCCCCTGGCTAAATTGTTTTTCTTTGTTTGCAATTTGAAACATTTGCTAATACTAATTGAACATAAATGGTGTTCATGTATCTAGTATTGTATAAATTTTCCCGGACAAAAACAGGGACACAAGGTTGTATCTACAAAGTTGTATCTTTTTCGGGAGATAAACAACCTCAACCTCAAATCAAATACTATTATTCCACACCACACCACTAATTCTTCCAACTTAATAGAGGAGACAAAACCTCCTTCGTACACTAATTATTTTGGTCCATCTCACTATCCACCTAGTCTTGAAGTTCCATGTAGGGGGCTTCTTTCAATTGACCTCGGTATTCTAGTTATGGTGCTACACCTGGTACACATTCGAACAACTAGGCCTCCATTTTATATGCAGAGAACTGGGAAGGATTAAAGAGCGGTTGATTGGACTTGAAAGAATGAACTCGTGACCAGGCTTGAATGCAGAAGAATCGTGTATAAGATCTATCACACCTAAGATCATTAAACTCTTTTACCCATATCCATATCGAATCAAATTTGATGTATTAGTGGCCAAATCGAATCAAACTATTGAATTTTTGAATTCTTCAGCCTAATTCGACTAAATTTGGTAACTATGGTTGTAACTACACTATTTGAAAACGTAAGATGATCGATGTTCTCAGGGGAAATAATCTATGGTGGATTGTTAATGGTGACATCAAGAAACCAACATATGCAAAGGATGTGGTTGTATGGGAAGAACATTGTGAACATGCAAGAGGTCTTATTGGTCAAACTGTATATCACAGCCTACAAGTACAAATTGAATCTGAAGATGATCTTGTAGAGGTATGGAAGATTCTAGCATTAGATGTATGACAAAACTGATGACATTTCTGCCTATTATCTAGAAAAAAAAATGAACTAGATCCTAAGGATTTTGAAAGGATCAAACAATTTCTTACAGAACTCAAGAGTTATTACGAGAAACTGAATAATTATGGTTCTGATTATAAGAAGAATGATGCAACACTCATTATTATAGTAGAGAATAAAATTCCTAACATATATTATTTGTTCATTCAAACGAGAAATAGAGCCATTGAAATGTCTAAGGGAACTCTTAAACCTAATTTTGAAGGCTTCTATAAAGAATTAACCTACAACCAAGACATGCTACTATCATTCGGTCAAATTGTTGTTGGGAAGGAACATTTGACTCATGGTAAGAAGAATCCCTACAAAGGTCCTAAAAAGGACACTAAACCTAATGTTCCTAGTACTTCAAACAAGGTTTCTAATTATCAAAATGTAGGTGCTTTGCAGAAGAAAGAGTGGAAACCATGTAAGTATTGTGAAAAGACCAATGATGCTGAAAAAATGGATTTAAGAGGCATAATGAGCTTGTTAAAGCCAAGAAGAAATTTTCTAAAGAATAATAGGTTTCTCTTATTGGATATTCAATTCATCCAACTAAATCCATCTCCTCTTCTCCAGAATGGATCTTGGATTTAGGTGCCTCCAATCTCATGACTAGTAATGCTTCCTTATTTACCTCCTATAACAAAGAAAATTGTTTGGATCGGAAAGTTTTAATTAGTGTTGGTAATAATCTTTTAGTAGTTGGGTCTAGCATTGTTGATGTTCCTAATGGTGTACTGGAAGATGTGTTTAATGTTGAAGGCATGCTCATCAATTTGCTTTCAGTTTATCGTGCTTTTCAAAAAGGGTATAAATTTGTAGCTTCACTTGAAAGATATTAATAATGAGTTCAAAAGTATTTAACCTGGCCTTATTGATCACGATGTTGGTTTGTTTAAGTTTATTGGTTTTACCTCCTCCAGTAAACAACCTTTTTATTTTTATGTTGCACATATTGATGAACAAAGTAAGCTATAGTGTGAAATATTAGGTCACTTGAATTTTAGTAAAATGCAACTATTGTCTAATATAGTACATGGCTTACCTCCAATTTCTTCTATTGATGGTATTTGTGAAGGTTGTGTCCTCGAAAAGCACTACGGGGAAAAGTTTTAACAAGATAAAGCTTGGCATGCCCAAGGATATTTGCAATTGGATCATAGTGACATGTGTGGTCCTCTTAAGACTTCCTCTTTATCAAGTGCTCTCTACTTCATCACTTTCTTTGGTGACTACAAAAGGAAAACTTGGGTATATTTATGGAAACACAAAAGTGAAGCATTTATTGTATTTCAAGAATTTAAAGCCCTGGTTGAAAAGGAATCTAGAAAATATATGAAGACACTTCATATTGATAATGTAGGGGAGTACACAAAAAATCAATCTAGGACATATTTATCAAAGCATGCAATTAAACATCAAAGGACTATTCCTTACACACCTCAACAGAATGGGGTTGTAGAAAGGAAAAACAAAACTATAGTTGAAATGGCTATATGTATGTTACATTGAAAAGGTCTCAAGAGAAGATTTCAGGCTAAAGAAATTTGTTGTGAAAATTACATTTTGAATTGGGTTCTTACTACAACAATTTTGAGGTTACTCTTCAAGAAAAATGGTATGAAAGAAGACTATATATTAGTGATTTCAAGGTATTTTGTTGTGAGTGTTAGAGTCATATTCCTAATGAAAAATGGAAGAAAATAGAGCTCAAATCTAATAAATGAATCTTTATTGGTTGTAGTGGGGATTATAAAGTTAACATGTTATTTGATCCATCTATTCAAGATTTTATCATTCATAGAGATGTACAATTCCATGAAATCTATACACCACCAGATTTTGCAGAACCTCGTGTTGCCTTGAATTTACCTAAGTTTTCAGTTGATCCTATGTCTATAAATACTTCTTCAAGTGATATAGAAGTATTGGATTCTATTGTCACTGTTGATGCCAGTGATCCACCTAAATCTTCCAAAGATGCTAGTGTTTTTCATCATACTACCAACTCTCTTCCTTTTGGGGCACGAAAAACACTTGAATCTACAGGTTTTGATGTTGGTATTCCATCTAACACTCGTAAGACTAGATCAGAATTTTCTCTTATAGAAAAAATATTAGACACAAACAGTCATTTCACTTATGCAAAGGATAAAGGAAAGCCATAATGGGAGAAATCAATGGCTACTAAATATGATTCGTCGATTAAGAATCACACTTAGGATTTAGTTCCTCTTCCTCTTGGGCAGAATCTTGTTGGATCTAAATGAGTCTATAAGACAAAATTTACTGTAGGTGGATAGATTGAAAATCATAAGGCTTGGTTAGTAGCCAAAGTATTTCTACATAAGAAGGTATTGATTACACTAAAACATTTGCTCTAGTTACTAAAATGAACACTGTGACGAAAATTGTTCTCTTATTGCATCTTTTAAATGGGAAATTCACCAAATGGATGTCGAGAGTGCCTTCTTAAATGGTTATCTTTGTCAATAAACTTATATGCAACAACCATGGTTTCATCACTTATGACATTTCAATTTTGGTATGTCTGTTGCACAAGTCTTTGTATGGTCTTAAACACACACCTAGGACTTGGTATGAAAAGATTGTTACACATTCCTTGAAGAGTGGTTTCAAGTGGTGTTGGTCTTATCCAAATCTGCATGTTCATTTCTTCCAATATTATGTCCTCGTAATTTTTCTTTGTGTGGATGATCTAATTCTTATCGGTAACAAGGTTTTATTAATCCATGAATTTTTTTTTCTTTTTGTTAGCTAAATATCCCTGACTTGCGGGATTGGCATGTGGTTGAGATGCCATGACCTAGGGGCATCTAAGCTGTCAAAATAACCTGAGGATTGCAACTGGCCTAGACCGCACCAGCCCTTAACATGGCTGGAATTGAGGTGTCCCCAGAGGTTTCGAACTGGTGACTTCACTTACGGAGTTCCTTAATAGCGCACTCCCTCACCTACTGCTCTACACCACAAGGAAAGGAATTGAAGAATGATATAAATCATAATCTTGAGACGACTGACTTAGGCATTTCTCATTATTTTTGGGTCTTCGGGTCTAGAATATGGCTGATGGGATCCTCCTTTCTCAACCTAAGTATTCTTTGGATTTTCTCACTTGATTTCATAAGAGTGATTGTAAGCTTTCACCAACCCCATTTCAGTGAGGAGTCAAATTAATAGTTGATTGGGAATTAACTTTTATTGATGCCACCCTCTATCGTCAACTTGTTGGTAGTTTGATTTATTTAACTAATAGTAGGCCTGGTATCTCCTTTGTTGTTAGTATGGTTTTTAGGTTCATGCAAAATACTCATGAAATTCATTGGAAAGAAACTAAAAGGATACTCATATTTTCAAGAAACTCTCAATTACAGGGTTTTCTATTCTCATAAGGCTTTTATTTCACTTCTTGGTTATACCAATTATGATTGGGAAGGAGATGTGATTAACATACACTCTACTGAAAGATATATATTTCAGCTTGTTTCTGGTCCAATTTCTTGGTATCATAAGAAGTTGAGAACACTTTCTCTTTCTTCTTGTGAAGCAAAGTATAGGACAACTAAAGAAGTTGTGTGAATGTAGCATGTCCTTATTGAGCTTGGACTAGTTCAAAATGCATCTACTGAGTTGAGATGTGACAATCAAAGTGTTATTTAGCTTGAATATAATCTATTGTATCACTCTAAAACCGAACATATTGACTTTGATATCCATTACATTTGGGACTTGGTTGCATATGGTGTTATTAGTTTGGAGTGTTTTTCCACTAAACAACAAGCTACTGGTATCTTCACCAAGTCCATGACAGAGGCGAAGTATCTTCATCTTCGCAACTTATTGGGGATGTGAGAAGTTGTCATCAATTGGGAATGTTAATCATGATTATGTCTTCCTCCAAGTGTGTTTTATCCCTCTAGTCAACATTAACGGGGAATGTAAGAATGTGTTTAAAGTTTGTCTATCCCTCTAGTCAACATTAAGGGGGAATGTAAGAATGTGTTTAAAGTTTGTCTAGCCCTCTACTCAACATTAAGGGGGAATGTAAGAATGTGTTTAATGTTTGTTTAGTGGCCACATTTACCATTTTATTATCAATTTGGTTTAGCTCGGGTGGTTGGTAGGAATGATTGCTATCCTCCCTGCCGAGGTTCAATTCTCGTAAGTGACATGTTGAGCTCTAAACGAGTATATTGTTGTAATTTTATATACACAATGAGGCATTTTTATACTATTGGGCATATTATTCTTCATTAAATCACTAATTTATAAAGTGAGTTTATCCCACATTTGTCATGGGATATGATCTCCTATTTCCTCACTAATATATAAAGCGAGTTTATCCCACATTCATCATGGGATATGATCTCTTATTTCCTCACTAATATATAAAGTGAGTTTATCCCACATTCATCATAGTATGTGATTTCCTATCCCTCTAACCCATATAATAGAAGTGAATGAGGCTCAATTGTAATGTTCTTATGTGTGGCTTGAGATTTGTATGGATCCCATATGAACTCCATACCTGAGTGTTCTCTAGTTGATGTAATTGAGAGAGTTTTGAAGAATAGAAGACTTGCTTCTGTAGATGTTTCTCCACCCTAGGGTTTTACCATGTAAATTTCTTGCCTCATGTCTTTTGTTTGTTAGATGTATTTTATTGATTTAATGCTTTCCAGAGGAATTTACATAGGACAAATCTATAGTTACATGTTTACGCATATTTTCTTGGTATTTCAATATATATATAGTTACATGTTTACGCATATTTTCTTGGTCTTTCAATATATATTATAATAATATATATTGAAAGACAAGGAAAATATGCGTAAACATGTAACTATAGATCTGTCCCATCTAAACTCCTACGAAAAGCATTAAATCAATAATATATATATCTATATCTATATATATATATATGAAGTGACACATCCTAACTAAGAGGCATGACCTAATTAAGGGACATGACCTATCAACTGTTGATACTAGTTAGTACTATGATTACATCATCACATGGCATTATATCTATCAACTTATCTCTCATTCATTATTAATATTTACTACTCATCCTACATGTATTTCAACTTATTGTCCTTTTTACATTCGATATCTAGTTAATGAACTTTGTTCATTTCACTGTAATTGCACTGTCGGTTACAAAATCTAAGTACATGGAAGCCACTCATGGAAGTAAGGAAGATGTGTTGTTGCAAAGATTGTATTCAAGTATTGGTTTTGTTTAGAAAGCGAGAAAGGAAGGTTGTGATAACTCAAGAACAATTTTTATGGCAAATAACCCTACTTATCATTCCAAGATAAAATGTATTGATGTCTAATACCATTTCGTTAGAGGCATTGGAGAAGTTTCTCTTGGTGTAGAGAATCAATGGTCGTTCCTACCTCTAGCATATGACTATATGAATGCCTTCCCCCCTACCCTAATTTTTTGCAAAGTGTTCAACAAGTGGGAGAATGTTGGATATGTGTTGTAGTATTTGCAGGTAAACGTATTCACATCCTAACATGGGTCTGGGGGAGACCTACCCCCTAGCTAGGGGAGCAAGGGGGGCTAGTGGGACCTCAAACAATTTTTTTGGGTTTGTTATGTATTATTTCGGCCAATGGTTTTGGCCCATTGTAATATAATCCTCGATTAATAGATTATGGTTGTAATTTAATCCATGTTAATGGATTAAGGTTTTTGACACAATAGAATACCTAAATATTGTATTGTGAACAATGAAGTTAATACAATCAGATTAAGAGAGGTGCAACTTCTAGTTAGGTTGTCTTTCATAGATAAGGGTTTATAGAGTGAATATTTGTGTGCTCTCTATGTGTGCCATTGTTATTCTTATGTTTTGGATTCTGTTAGTATTTCTTTTCTTGCACATTTATTAAAAACTTCATAAGATAGCTCAAATGATAAGGCAAGTTATCAAAATTATCTTCTTCCATATGGAAATCCATTGCCTTGGGAATATTATTTTAGGTGAGGGAATCTCTATGAACCTTGAGAAGGTCAAGGCTAAAAAATGTTCATGAGGTACAGAGTTTCATGGGATTAGCAGGGTATTACTAAAGGCTTGTGGATGTATTCTCTAAAATTGTAAAATTGATAACTACTTTGAAACACAAATGAATTAAATATGAATGGACCAAGGATTCTATAAGGTTGAGAGATTTTTAACCGGTGCATTGATCATATGAGTTCTCGATATGGATAAGGACTATCTGTTATGCATGATTGCCTTGAAGGAAGGGTTGGGTATTGTGTTAATGCAAGATGGTGAAGTGATAACTTATGTGTCACAAAAGTTGAAATTTCATGAAGAGAATTATGCCACACATGATCTAGCGTTGGCTATAAAACGTTGGAGGCATTATTTGGTTGATAAAAACTCTATACTTGAAACCAATCATTATAGCTCACATTATATCCTCACATAAAAGAATCCAAACGCCAAGCAAAGGTGACGAGTAAGTTCTTGAGTGAGTGCGATTTTGGGATTTCATATCAAGGAAAGGAGAATGTTGTGGTTGATTCTCTAATCAAAAGGCCAATAATCTTCTCCTTGCGCCTGTAAAGGTCGATTTGAAGGACTTAGTGTTAGAACAATTTCTTAGAGATAGTTGTGTTTAAAGGTTAGATCGATACTTCAAAATGGGAAGAATCTAGAGCTTAAGTTTGAAGGCTACATCTTTGAGGTAGATGGATTGTTGCCTTTTTAGAGGAGAATGTACATCCTCAAAGAAGGATATATTTCAGGCACTATCCACAAGGAGGCCATCCATCGCAATATTTTGCACACCTTGGAGGGAAGAAGATGTATGAAGACATGAAGAAACTCTTCTTTTGGGCACACATGAAATGCGATGTGGTCTTATTCATCACTAGATGCCTTGAATGTTAGGAAGTGAAGGTTGAGCACCAAGAACTAACAAGACTTGTACACATGCATGATATTTCAAATTCAAAATGGATAGTCATCTCCATGGATTTAATTGTGGTATTGCATCTCACACCATAGAGGCATAATGTCATTTTGATTGTAGTTAACAAATTGACAAAAACTGCTCATTTTATTCCACTGAGGGAAACTTATGATGTTGTTGATGTGGTGTGTGTATTTATTGGTGTGATTATTCATCTTCATGGATTTCCCAAGAAGATAATCTCAAATAGAGACTCTCAATTTACATCTAGGCTTTGGAAATGTTTATAATCGACACTTGGAACTTAGTTGAACTCAAGCATCGCTTTTCATGTGAAATGGATGGGAAAACAAAGAGAGTTAATCAGATGATGGAAGTCATTCTTAGGATGTATTTCATGGATCAGTGGACCCATTGGGAGAAGTATTTACTTAGTTGAACCTAAGCATTGTTTATCATGTGAAATGGATGGGAAAACAAAGAGAGTTATTCAAATGGTGGAAGGCATGCTTAGGATCTATGTCATGGATCAGTGGACCCATTGGGAGAAGTATTTACTTAGTTGAACTTAAGGATCACTTATCATGTGAAATGGATGGGAAAACAAAGAGAATTAATTAGTTGATGGAAGGCTTTCTTAGGATGTATGTCATGGATCAGTGGACCCATATGGAGAAGTCTTTAGTTTGGTGGAATTTACTTACAATAACTATTACCATATTTCTATTGGGATGCCTCCTTATGAGTGCCTACATGGAAGGCCATGCAAGACAAAATTGAGTTGGGATAGGTTGGAAGATTGAGTGATAGTGGGACCAGCATTGATAGATGAAATGGAAGAATATGTAATTAAGATTAGATAGTGGTTAAAGGAAGCACATGATAGACAAAAGAATTATGTTGATGCCCAAGGTAATGATATAGGTTATGAAGTCATAGATAATGTTTTGATTCATATCAGGACAAGAGTACCATTTGGTCTAGGAGGGGGGACAAATTTGTCACCTCAATTTATAGTGTCGTTTACAATTTTGAAAAGAATTGGACCAAGTTCCTATGTTCTTGCACTGTCATCCCTCTTGCATAAAACTCATGATGATTTTCCTATATTAGCATTGTGAAATTATGCAATCGATGAATCTCATAAACTTCCGTGGAGAGAATTATGGGTTTCAAATGAACGAACCTACATGGTCAAACCATCACATATATTTGACCAAGGGTTCAACATCTTGAGTACCATCAGGTGGACCAAATTAAGGTTCAGTGGGACAAATACAACCTAGTATCTACTACTTAGGAGGATGTAAATCCCATGCATTATGATTACCCTACACTTTTTTTATTGTAACTTCAAGAAAAAGTTTCCCATAGGGTGGATGTATACAACATCCCACATTTTGAATTTTAGCAACTAAAACTATATTATGGATTATTTTAGTATTTTGTTTGCTTAATATATGTTAGACTCAATTATCTTGATAAACATCATTTTTATGTGGACATTTAGACCTGCCTATCTGTGGATGGTATATGACTTTTACCTTTTTATGTTCTCAATGATAATAGTTATGTGTTTTCCTTTGAACATGCAATTAAATTATGTAATTTCGGTATGTGTATACCATTGCAATTTATACTATGAATATATAACAAGTGCAATAAATGGTGCAAAAGAACATACATTTACTTAAATGTCCATACATAATATAAATTATTACATGAAATGGTTAGATGTATATATATGTGCATAAATATGGGTTGTTGGTGAGCTAACCTATAGGTTGACATGCTATGTGATAGCCAGATGACTATAGTGCTCAGGTAACCTAGATGTCGTAGACAACAGAAGGATACTTATATTTTAATAGTTTTACTTGTGAGTTAATTTATGATTCCCAAACATTGTAATGATATATGGGTAAGTGTGGTTTGAAAAAACTCACAACTCGCCTAGAGTGGTTGTTCGATAACATAACTACAAGAAAGATAGTTGCACAGTATGGCTTGATGTAGGATGTTGACCCTAGTTCTATTAAGAGGGGTGGAGGTGGTGCGCACTATGTATTATCTGAAAGCTAGAGTCATGGGAGGGTTGTGTTAGCCACGCTTTCCAAGATATGTGATGGCGACTGTTGATTGCCTGCTAGGGAAGCTAGGTTTATATAGTATACACTTTCATCCTAGGGTTTATCAAGAATTAGGTCACTATATCCAATGTTATAGCATATTGTAGCAAAGGAAGAGATCGAAGGTGAATGATGGAAGTAGTGGTGATTAGGTGTTCAAATTTGATTGTGAGTGTAGTCGGGATCCTGATAGGTATTTGGTGATTTCTTATCCTCCTTAACTACACTTGTCAAATTCATTTATGGTAATCTTGTTGTGATGATCAATGACAATTAGTGTTGAATTATTGTGATTTTGTTAGTAAATATTAATGGGTGATGGTTTTACTTGATTTACTGTCTTGCACACTTAGTTATGAACATACAAGAACTATGCATTAGAGGTAGTGATTGTTTATTATTAGTACAAGTGTGAGATATGTGTATGATAGTTATGCACACATACCTTGTGAGCATACACTAGTACAATTACTTGATGTATTAAATGCTAAAATAGGTTATTAAAGACTCAATTAATGATTTAATGATTATAGAAATTATATTGAATACACATAAATATCTAGTAGTAGCATTAAATACCCTCATTAACTTTTATTATTGGTTGGTATGATGAAATAAATGGGTATGGTGGATCGCCATAAAATACCCTCATTAACTTTTATTATCGGTTGGTATGATGAAATAAATACCCTCTAGGTTTTCTACTGGTTTGTTTAGTAGAATCAGAAACAGAAAGGGTCATAAATGAATTTCACGAAGGAGTGTGTGGAGGACATCATACGTGGAGAGAAACAGCTTATAAAATCCTGAGAGAAAGATATTATTGGCCTAAATTATTTGTAGATGTGAATGCTAAAGTCAAAGCCTGTAACTCCTGCCAATTATTTGCAGGCAAGCAGAAACTCCCAGCACTACTTTTGGTCCCGGTTAAAACGAAAGCCTCGTTTCAACAATGAGGGTTGGATTTTATAGGTGAAATTAATCCACATTCCAGTGCGCAACACAAATGGATATTGACCACTACAGATTATTTCACCAAATGGGTAGAAGTTATTCCAACCAGAAAAGCGACAGATTCAGTGATGATAGATTTCTTGCAAGAAAACATATTATCTAGATTTTGTTGTCCCCGAAAGATAGTTGCAGATGATGCCCAGGCATTCAAATCTATGGCAATGATTAGTTTTTGCCAAAAATACAATATTATACTGGGTCATTCTATGACATACTACCCCCAAGGCAATGGGCTAGTTGAATCATCAAACAAAAGCTTAATCACCATAATTAAAAAGGTGTTGAACGAAAACAAAAAATCCTGGCATGTGCATTTGAAATACTCTTTATGGGAAAATCGGATAGGCACCAAGAAATCGATTGGTACTTCTCTGTTTCAAATGGTATACGAGACTGATGTGGTATTACCCATAAATTTGGCTCTACCTGTGATGAAACTTTGGCAAGATGAAAAAGAAGAACCAAATCATATCACAAGAAGAATAAATCAATTGATCGAAGTTCAGCAAAATAGGGTTGAAGTAGATGAAAAACTTCAGAAATATCAAGACAACATGAAGGCCATGTTCGATCATAAGGCTAAAAAAAGGGAATTCCTCCTTGGCGATTTGGTTTTGAAATGGGACGCTAGGAAGGAAGACTCGGCAAAACATGGCAAATTCGATCATATATGGTATGGACCATTCAAAGTTGTAGCTTCTGAAGGGAAGAACTCATTTATGCTAGAAAATCTAGATGGTAAAACCCTCAACGCCCCTATCAACAGACGTTATCTGAAGCACTTTATGCAATAAACGATTTTCAAAATCCCACTGTATATATCAGTTTGTGTTTTCTATTTTTTGCAGTTTTTCGGTAAGTTTTACTTCCACCACAAATAAAACAGGTTAGTGGTTTCATAGAAAAAGAAATATAAAATAATTAACACAGTGAACTCTATGACTCTTAAAACCCTCACATTTTTCATGTTGTTTTCATGGAGGATTTTTGTCTATAACTCAAACATCAAAAAGAAGAAAAAACAACGATCATATATCAGAAAATTGATTGTCCCTAAACATGTGATGAATAAGTAGTTTACTTAGATAAGAACGAAGTGGTAAATCACATGTATGAATCTCCAAATTATTTAGATTTCCAATGAATATCACCTGATGCAACAACGGTCTCATATGTATAAAGATACTCACCGGATGTATTATCAAAAGATCAAATTTTTACTGTGGATTCTAAAAAGTTCCTCTGAATAAGATAAAAATAATTAAAATAAACAAAAGAAGAAGTAATAGAGCGACCTCAAAGAAATTCCAAGAATCAGGTTTGCATTATAAACAACTACATTTACGAAATCTGAAACCTGCCTTTGTCACCGTGTTCAAATTTTGGTGTAGTCTCCCTCCATTCCAGATGCCATCCCATGGCCTCCACAAAGAAAAAGGGGGTCACACTTTAACTCTGAAAGCTGACAAACGAATCGTTGGAAAAGGGCAAGTCTTCACAGTTCCTCAGACTTCTACTGAACAAAGGTATGTATAAGTTAATCCTAACTTTCTTAAATTTTTTAACAGGTTTAAAGTGGTTAGTCTTGCTCAATAGAGGCCCCTAGACCATCCCCATAGGATTTTTCCTGCAGACTAAGATGTTTTGAAGATCAAAAGAAGACTAGTCCAGAGTAATCAAAGTGAGTTAACAGACCTCTGTTGCTAAATTATAAACAGATATTACCCCGAGTATACTTTATACAAATTGATTTCCCCCACTTCATGTTTTAAAAAGAAAATATAAGACAGATGGTGAAAGGAAATTCATAAATGATTCCCCCATCTAGTCCAAAAAAGAGATGATGAAAGGAAATTCATTAAATGATTGTCCTCATCTCGGCATTTAAATGCAAAGTTACAAATTGAAGTGGTGAAAGGAAATTCAATAAAGGGAATCAGATAACTTCACCAGAGTACTAAACAGGCTCGTTGGCAGTGAAGCAATGTCTAAGATATATGTAAGGTTGTTATACATGAATTATACTATACTCTGGTAATTAGTTTTCTTTTAAACTAGATCTACATCCCAAGTTCATGCAGGACTCCCTGATCAAAAAACACTGAATTTTCTTCACCTTGATGCAAGCAATATCAATAGAACCTGTTGAAATTTTTAAGGTTGTTTTGATTATCTTAAGCAGATCTGAAATCAGTTTGAAATCAGTTTTAGGAAGAGTAAGTCATCGATAGGCCTAAACTTGATATTAGTGAATGATTAAGTTTCGAAAGCTTTCAGAGATAAAGGATGAAACTTTAATTTTTTTATGTACCCTGCTTCTGAAGATGTTTCGCAAAAGTAAAGTAATGATTCCATTTACCCAATAAAGGCACTTGGTCTACTGTTCTTCTCCTCCCGCAAGGAGATGAGATCCCTAGTTGGAGCCTATGTTGGAACACATATATTTTTTCAAATACTCCACATATCAAAGCTTTTGAAGCCACCTATTTTTTAAACAACGAAATGCTAATGATAAACCTCAAATATCGGATTTCAGGATTTCGCAGATCTAATGATCCAACATGTCAAAGCTCTCAATGTCTTGACATGCGAAATAGCGAAGTTGGGTTAAGTTTAATTATGATCATCGAAGCATTAAGCAGTGATTATCACTAATTTAATACATCACGCTTTCGTGATTCGGGAGTCACGCCTCAAATGACCTTCGAATGTCCCGATGTGCGAAGTGGCGAAAGCGACTTAAGATAAACCCGGTTAATTACAAGACTAACGATAATTAATTGTTATCGCGACTTCGCGATTCGACGGTTTTTCCTTGAACAACAACTTGTAACCCCGATACTCGAGGTCGCGAAATTTYCAGAATAATCATGATTAATTAAAAACTTAAGCCTGATAAAGTTAATTAACCAAATCRCAATTTCGCAAATTTGGGGTTCATAGCCCGAGACTAAGAGTAAAATCTCCCGAGACTATGAATTCTGAAAAAGATTAAGAACTAATCATGATTAATTAAAGGATTAAGCTAGATTAATTAATATATTAAACAACCTTTTACCTTGTAAAACTCACRGGCGAAAATTAAATACTCTTCGATTCTCCCAAGTCACGAAATATCAAGCATTTATGGCATTTATAAGCAGAGTAGAGAAATGATTGGAAATAACATCTTTCTTTATCTCCAGATCTTTCTATTAAAAGAATTAAACACTGTGTCAGCAAGGACCAGCACAAACTAGAGTGCTTAATGTGAAAATATTTCAGTCATTTAATTGAACTTCATTCTAGTTTTCATAGAGCCAGTTTAGCGAAATAACCGTTGTTTGTATTTTCATTCTCTGTGACATGAAATATAATTTCGAGAGTCTGTATCATGGCTCCACGGAAAGCGCCCAAAATAACAGGTGAAATTCCAGGTTAGAGTTCATATATTCTTTCTAATACCTTGCCTAGAAACATCGACATAGTCAAAACATGGATGCATGTTTTCAACACCTTGCAATATGAGCTGATAAACTTCCTAGACAACTCGAGCGACAATGGGAAGGAAGACTTGTATATCAAATACAAAGTGGTTGCTCAGTCAGAGATGCACAAGGTAGCAACAAGGTCGCAGCTCTTACCCTATTATGATATGGTTGGATGGGCATTAGATCACGTAGATATCCCAACCAGAACAATATTCAATTCCAAGAAGGTAGTCCTTGGGTCATCGGTCGAAGCATCTATAGGCAATGTACAAGCTCTCTCCCACACCAAATTGTAAGTTTTAAACCTGCGAAGTAAAGAAATCCATATAGATTCTTAAGCAAGACATAAATTAATCAATGGCTCACACATAGAGTACAAAGAGATTTTATACCAGAAACCCTCAACCGAGAAAACCTTTCTTATATTCATTATATTGAATTTCACCATTCACCATACAATATATACAATGTTTTTAGGTATTCCGTAGATACCAAAACCCTAATCCCTTAATCTAGGATTAATTTACAAAACCGCTAAAAATATCAAAATCTGCTAAAAATAGAAAAAACCGCCCAAAAAAAAATTTCGGGGCACTGCCCCGGGCTGCCACCCATTGTCAAACACTGACATAACTAGGGGGGGGGCATACCTGCCCCCCCTAGGAAAGCGTCCGGCGCACACGGCACAAACAGATCACTAATGTGAGGGATCGTCAAACGCAGTTGTCATGTCGGACGTGCCCACACACACATGCAAAGAATATAACACATGCCCAACATTGAATATTTGTATATCAAATACAAAGTGGTTGCTCAATCAGAGATGCACAAGGTAGAAACAAGGTTGCAGCTCTTACCCTATTGTGATATGGTTAGATGGGCATTAGATCACGTAGATATCCCAACCTGAACAATATTCAATTCCAAGAAGGTAGTCGTTGGGTCATCGACCGGAGCATCTACAGGCGATGTACAAGCTCTCTCCCACACCAAACTACATTTACAATGCCGAATTTTTAGAGGGTTTCAAAGAGAAAGAATGTGAGCAATTTGGAAAAATATTATCCGACCTGATCAAGGATTGGTACTCATGCCCTAAAAAGTTCAGAGCAGACACTCATGGTATATACGCAATCCCTTCATTACAACCACAATTTATGTATATGGCGATGATGGTGTGTAGACTTTATGGGAGAGAGAATACTGCGCATTTTTTGCTCCCATGGGTACCGCTTATCCACACAGTAGCAGAGGGGTACTCTTTCAACTGGGCCAAATTGTTGTCAGACAATCTAGCCAGCCAAATTACAGAATATCGGACACAAAAGGCGAGTGGGAAAGCAGCTTCATTCTTCATGTCTTCTTACATTATGGACGCCATTTGCTTCATGACACATTTTCCACTAATGAGCTGGAGATGGACTCCAAATAACACAGAGCCTATTCACGTGTACCACTCAAAACTCTGGGAAGATAAATCCAAAGACTTCATCTATGAGATTTTCAATTGGGTAATGGTACCAATGCATGTCGCTATCTTCGGCCACCCACACCCTAGAATTTCAGATAAAATCGTGGCTAGTCTAGGCAGCGTGGCAGATTGGTATATTGAAGAACAATTCTCTTATATTATATTTTTTGGTTGTTTCGTTCCCCCATATGCCCTACCGCTATTCTTACCAGACAAGCTAGTATGTCGTGAGATCGCCAGGCAAACTGTGCTCGGTGGGATCAACAAAGAACTCAAAGGAGTTCAGAAAAAGCTATGGTCATCTTTTCCCATACACATTGGTACATATTCTTTATCAGATTTCGGCCATGCCAAAGTGGAGGCCACGGCCTTAGAGGAAATGAAACTAGTAGACATTGAATTCAAGAAGCACGACTCTAATAAGGTCGTAGGTAACCACATGGCAAGTTGTGGTCTAAAAAGATATGAGCACGAAGACTCTCCTCGTGATGAGATTTTCCAAGGAGCGAGGTCCTACTCAGAAGTTTTAAGTTGGGTTCGAGCTCTGTCACCTGAAGGGATGATCGAATTTTACAAATTTCAGGAGCACCGGAAAAGTGGCCTCCCCAAAGTTTTACAGGGGAAAGTCTCAACATCCCCAAATATACAGCAAGCACAAACCAAAAGTTCAACAGCTACAAGCCCTAACAAACAAGAGACTCAAGGAAACACAGAGGAAACTGGGACCTCGAAGCAGCAAACTGAGATCCCAAACCAAGAAGAAAGAAACCTAGAGATGGATACATCGGGTAATCCGGTCAAGAATCAAGCAGAGATACCCTCGAAAAGGGTAGGATACACGTTGTTGCTCACATCGAATGAACCAGACACAGATGCTACTATGAAGCAATCATTCTCAGAAATCGACAATCCCATCCCATCTGTCACACCCTTACAATCTACTAGGGGGGACCCCGATGTAGGAACAATATTCAAAGAAGATTTAACACCTATCTCTATAGAAGAATTACCTCCTAGCGATTTCGTTTTTAGCAAGAAAAGGAAAGTCGTGGTGAAGCGAGAAACACACCAAAAGGCGGGTGAAACAGCTAAAAAATACAGAGTATTAACTGATGGAAAGGCCTTAGAAGAGGTGGAATTCATCGATGAGATAGCAAGAACATTGGGGGCTTATGCGACAGCCAACCAATATTCAGTTGGAACCTTGAAGGAACAGTTGAAACAAAAAGACATGTTAATTAGAAAATTATGGACTTAGATAGTAGTTGTAGAGACAAATGCCAAGAACGAGGCATACAAAGATCTGGAACAAACTAGAGCAACCGACCAACAACAAATTGAACAGCTCAAATCCAATCTCGAGCAAATGTACTGGTCGGCTCAAACGAGCCAAGCACAGGTAGATCAACAAGCGGAGTTAATAAAACAACTGCAATCTAAATTAAATTCTACTGAAAGCCAGGTCATAGATATAATGGTATTCCAAACCCAAGCAACGGAAATACGAAATAAGATAGAAGAAGCTCAACAAAGTCTACTTACTAAAGTAGAAATCATCCAAAATCATTTTCAGTTGATAGATCAAGCCTTAAATAAAATCACCTTAAGAGAGAGAGAAGCTAAGGCGGCTCGGGGTACTTTCTAGGAGGCTATTATATCGATGGCAAAAGAGGAAGTGGTCATCGCTTCCAGATTATCCATTCGAGAGAAAACTAGAGGTAACATCCTGCTAAAGGCATGGGAGCACAATATAGTAGAAAATGGAAAAATGGCTAAAGAGGTGAGAAATTCTTGTGAAGAAACATTTGGTCTACTAAATAAAAAATTGTTAGATCTTGATAAGGAAAGTAGCTCTGGAACGTTGGGTAAAATCAACATAGTCAAACATATGCTTGATATTAAGGAAAATGTGGAAAGATACCAAGTTGAATAATCTCAGATAAGACAGGTCGATATTGCTCAGGTAGATAAATGGTTAATAAAGCCAAATCTACAACTATTGTCTATCATCATAGAAGATAGACAAATAGAAGAAAGATTGCCACAGCTGGAAAAGAAGTGTTACATATTCGAAGCAAATGACCAAACAGAGCCTTCCAAGTTGATATCCCAGTTGGTATAAAGGTGTATTGAATGTATTAAACAAGGGAAAGGGAGCACTTCTGGAGGCCAATAATACAGTTGCATGTATTGCCTAATTTTAGAGCTAGGAGACAAAGAAATGAAAATGTCTTGCTAGCATGAGAGACAACAAAGGATAATGAAGTGAAGCGTTTCACCTTCTCATTTGTAACCCAAAATCTTAGAATGATAGAAATGAAAATGCTTAAATCTTGTATAAATATACATTTTGAGAAAGGGCCAAGGGTTGCTTTTTGCCAATTATAAAGGACAAGACTCTCTTTATTGAGAATTAATACAAATGCAAGCCAGAGATTCTACATCTCATCTATTATGAGTTATGTGTTCTTTTGTCTTTCCATATTCCAACATACTTTCATATACTTTTCTTTGATGAATGCAAATCACAATTTAGTACAACATCTACTGTGGTTATATTTCACTTAGTAATCTAATAACAAACAGATTTTTCTATGTATTCACTGTTAGTTAATACAAGACCTGCATGTTAATTAGATACTATATTTTATACTTCATTGAAGGTTACATCATTCACTTTCTTATTCTGTTACAAAGTAAGATTCTTCAGTAATTGATGCCTTGCTTTGATTAGCAGCTTTATGTTTTTCTTTAATTCATTTGATATTTCAAATTTAACTCAGTTGTGAGAAACAACCTATGAGATGTTATAATATTAATTCATTTTAAAGAACTTTCTCTTGTTATTTAGGTGGTGAAAGGCAAACATTGAAACCTTTTCCTCTTTTCCTGATGCTTGACATTATGCTTTAAGCCTTGGTATAAACTCAGGAACAACATGCATAGTGTCACTTGAAATAAACAACAATACATAGTATAGTTCATCAACAGTTTTGGATCATAGTTCATGATCCATTTTTCTTAGATCTAAGGGAATCGATAACTCGCCAGGATTACATAGGGTAGACGAAGGTTCAAATATGTATAGCAACCACTATAAACCCTAGGCTATGTGAAACAACCTACAAGCCACACCCAATAGGAAACCTCTACCTCAGCCTAAGGTTGAGACATCCCAAATGGGAGTGCTTACCATTTCAACCAAGAAACAATAAGTCAATGTGTCAATGGGGATTTGAACTTGGTTCCTTTGGGAGAGTGTGGAACTTACCTCCTGACCATTCAAGTTATTACCCCTTGACTTAAAATTTAAAGGACCTTAGGGTAAGCTTTGATCCATATTTTTTAACGAGGACTGAGGAATATTTGTATTAAATGTGGACAAAAAGGAAATCAATTACAGAGAAATTTGACATGTTGTTTCAGACAAAATTCATGTGAACAAAATCATACAAAATTAAATTATGTTGATTTTTGCATATCTTTCCTACTCCCTTCAAAGATCTAGGAGTATAGGAGAGTTTTTCTGAAGGATCACTTCTTCCCAAATTCCTGATTACAAGGATAGATTCTTACATATTGCTTACAAAGAAGAATACAAACATAGAACATAGATTATGTTGGGTTCGTATTTTGATTGTTTTATTGCAGTGATTGAATCCTTTTTGCACCGATATTACATATGTTATGCTTCATATTAGCCATTTTGAAGGAGTTTCAAAGGTTTATATATCAATTTATCATGGATTCACATCAGGTATTTATAATTGGTGTTTTTGTAATTATTTTGAGATCAATTCAATTTATTTTAATGTTTATAAATATCTAACATTCTCGTTTTCTTGCAACAGGTTGGAATTGTGATTCGATCCTCCATCCGGACCTTCATCCAGCACTATTACAGGCTGCGAACTTAAATCTTAATTTGTGGGGGGTGAAGTGGAATCTAAAAAATATGGCACATGGGTTTTGTGCGTAATATGCCCAATTAGGTCCTAAGTAGACCGTTTTCGGAAATTCTGAATGGATTGAGAGAAATTCATGGTTTTCAATTCGGCATCTGGTAATGCGTCCGACACTCCATCTGGCACTAAAACCGTGGGCGAGTTGGCAATTGTTATATCGGCAGCCTGTGTTGGGCGAATTGACGACATGGGTTATGTTCAACCTCATGGCCTCTAGCTACTGAGTTCTTGACATCTTGGATTGAGTTGTTATGTTGAGCATTGAGTGGCGTGTTTGGTTTCTAGAAGCCACAGGCAGTTAGAACGCATTTAATAGAATTTGTTGTTTTTAGAGGAGGTCAACCCTTCCAATGGTCAACCTCTCGAATTGTAATTTTTATAAATACCACAGTAGTGGTCAGACAAGAGAAGGGAAGAATTGTGAAGAATTGCTAGAATTTTTGTTGTGTAATTCGAGACATTTCCATAAACTTGTGCAAGACTGTGTTTTTAATTTTAAATGCCAAAATCGTGTTGCTTGAGCTCGTGATTCATTGTTGAGGAGTAGCCACGACCTGCTGGGGGGCCCACCAGTGGTCTGGCTAAATATTTAGCTGGTTAGCTTGTGTATTTGAGTTGTGCAATTGCCATTTCTTTTGTTTTTTGTTATATGCATTTTTTATCATTTTACATGTTGTGTATTTGTTGTTCATAGCTTAATTGTTCAATCTCCTTTTTGCAGGTTACTTGTGAAGGATAGTGTTAATATGCTATGTCTTTTTAATTAATAGTAAATAGCTTAGCCACTAACCTCGTTGTGTGATTAAATGATAGTTAGAATTTCTGCAGGTTGAAATAGAATAGTTAAAAGTTAAAACAGAGTATTGAGTTAATAGTTTCTTTGGCAAAGTTTCGATGGATGGATAATTGTTAGCTTTGATTTTAATTCTTTGTTTGTTGATCTAGTTTGCTCATTTAGTTTGCTTATTAAATTTCATGTAGTATGTTAAAGTAGAAGTAGAATTTACAGTATGTTTTTATATGCATTTTAACTTACAATTTAAATTGTCAAATAATAGGATTAGTTAGTTTACTKTATGAAATTTCCATTCTAGAATTAAATTGCAATCCTAAATAGAAGTTTGATTTTGAGTTTACTTTTTAGTTATAAGTCTCTAGTGGTATGAATTTGCTTACATTAGCATAAGAGTGCATTTGAATTAAATAGAATAGTGTTTTCCTATTGTTGATGGTTAATGCATAAATTGAGAGATCACATGGATTTTCAGGGTAGTTGATATTTCTTCTATAATGGCTAAGTTCTCGTTAGACTGCTTGATTCATACTTTTCATTTCACTATAGAAGTTAATATTGAATTTATCCCTCTTGAGTTATCACTAATTGTTAAATGTCATCATGACGTTATAAGACACCAAAGATATAGTCATCAACATTATATTTGAAGTTTTCTTGTTAATGTAGATTAAAGAGTAGTTGTTGATTAATGTTTGAATATTGTCATGATGCTTTTAATTCAATAGATGGCTTGTTTTTGCTCATTAGATTGATTAAGTTAACTTGTTCATTATAGGGATTTCATTTGCTTGCTTAGGACAATCCATTGATCCATTGTTTAAAAGTTACTTAGGGTAAATAGTTTAAGTTCCTTGATAGGGTTTTCTCATTGATAGTCTTTGCTTAAGTAGATTATCCCTTAGCTAGACCATTTCCTTAGTTAGACTATACTACCTCTAGCCTTTCTGCCTTGGCACATATAGTGTTACAACTCTAAGTTTACTTACCTCGGGTTGACAATTTAATTGAGAGTTTTTAGTGCATATAGAATACCCATCAATTTTGGCGTCGTTGTCGGGGAGTTGTCTTAAGGTAGGAAATATATCATTTCTAAACCTTAGCATTAGTTTGGTGGGGGGGGACTTTAAGACGAGAGGTAAGAACCTGCGCATCTGTTATAGCAGGTTCCCCCAAACCCAATGGCAGTTTTTCTTTTTTGTTGTTTGCTTTCATGAACAGACCTAGGGACCCAAAATGCAGATACATTAAAAGAAAATCAGACCTTTCAACCAAGGTTCCTTCCAACTTTTTTGGGGGAAGGAACATTCCACTCATAAACTCTGCAGACCAATACCAAAAAACAAGAGCTAGCTCAACCCAAAGAGTTAAAGCAATCTCTGAAGAGACTAAAACATGGAGCACTATAGAACAAAAATTTGAAGCATCAGTAATAGTGGGACAGGAGGCAAGACCACTCAAGCCCTCCATAGAACCAAACAACACAACCTTTGTTTTATTACCACCACCAGGAAAATGAATTCGAAGGTGACCATTAGTTTGGAAGAACTCTCCCAAATCCTAGCAACAGCTGGGATCTCTTCTTTTCAGGAAGAACACATCTTGACAATAGTCAAGAACTTGTCTACCTCTCCGGAAATATTAGAAGAATCAAGGTCCTATGAGCTACAAAATGATTTCCCTTGCCAAAATGCGAAGGAAACTGAAAAATTATGGACTACATCCAGTGGAGAGCAATCATTTAGACCTGAGATTGAGGAGTTCTCAACATCCATCTCAGCAGATGCTTTATGTACTTCAGAAATCAATCATCCAGAAGAAGAGGATCTACATAGCATGATGAAGGAGAGCATAGAAATTATTGTTGATGAACATCAAGATTACATTGAAATTTGGCTTCAAGAGGTCATCAGGCCACAATATTATTCTCTTTTTCAACACCTTCTGATACCAAAACAAGTAGGTTGGTTGGTTTTTTCATATTCAGGTAATAATTGCGGTAAATTTTTCATATGTGGATATGGGTATGTTTCTTATCTTGCTTTGCACATGGTTACATTGGAAATTTCTTACACTTGAATAAATATTTTCCTTTCTTTTTAGGTAGGGTAGGATAATAAATAAAAGTTGTATGTTGTTAGTTTAGCTTAAAGTCTAATGCAGCCTCATTTTACATTTCTTTTTAATAAAAGAACTATAAGATACATGTTCCAGTGACTTGATCTCATTAGTTTTTGATATTTTAGAGTGTGGATTTTGACAAACAATTCTAGAGATTTCCGCAGGTATTTATATCACAAAGAATAGACAATTTCAAGGAGACAAAAAGGGAAGTATTTTCCTTTAAAAATATTGCTATATTTGAATCTTGTTGTTTGTTAAGTATCAATCAAATAATGACTTGTTGTAAATTAGCCATATTTTTGCAAAGATTTCCATCTTCTTTTTCTCAAGGAATCTTTAATGACAGTTGTTCTTAACCTCCACCACTAGAGGATATGAGGAAGTGATACCTTAACCATCAAAATTAGAGGTTACTTGTATAGTTTCCCCAAGAACCCTGAGTAAGTGAGTAAAGTATCTTTATTAAAGAGTAACAAGGAAGTCTGATTAGCGATTAGCCATGGGAACGTCACAATAACTTAAAAAGGAAGAAAGTGAGTTGAGCCTAAAGACACCTTTTTGTTCTTTCCAAATGGCACCATCCACTACACACTAAAACTGCTTGATTATACCATATCTTTAGATAGGCTACGTCCGCTTAAGTACCCCTTACAACAGGACAATCTCTAAGGAATACATAAAGGAGAGTCATCCTCTAACATAAATACCATCCGAGTCTTAAATAAAATTTTCAGAGTTGTCTCTCCATATTCTTTCCAAAAAGCAATCTTTATATTAAAATCTTAAAAGATGGTGGACCATTCTTTGAGGGTGTAAGAGGTTAACCCGTCGGGATACTGAACAGGTATGCTGGCAGTGGGTGTCGGCCTGTGGTATGACTAGGTAAACCCGCTGGAGTACTGAACAGGCTTGCTGGCAGCGAGGCATTCTACCTAGTGAGGATGATAGTCTGACAAAAAAATAATAAATAAAATTCCTAAATCTTAAACTTGTCCTGATGTATGACATTGCTTGTAGACAAAGCTGAAAAGAAGTATGTATGGTTAAGCTAAGGTCAATGAACTCCATAACTCTGCCATTGCGAACTAACTTTAAGACTATCTTAAGACTCTCTTGCCTACCTCTTCTTAACTATATGTAGGATGTTTTATCCTATAGGTGGGGCCATATTCTAACCGTCTCGTCAGACTGATGTGTGAAATTTATCTCTACACTTGGAAAGTTGTAAACCTTAGGCTATTGGGAGAATTGATTGGTTCCCTATATTTTTTATTGTGAGGTGTCACAATACTTAGGAGTGGGGGAGGGGTTTCATGAGCTGAAAAATGATAAATACTGCCTATCTATAATACATGAGAAGAAGAAGTAGAATCTTTGTAAAATTTATGTATATTGCTTTCATGAAATGGGCTATTATATCAACAGTTATTTTTTATTGAAATGCTAAATTAGATACCACTAACATCACTGTGTGTTATAAGCCTGTTGTTCATTTTATTTATTTATTTTTATGTTTATATAATGGAAGACTTCTTAACTAGTTCTTTTGTGACAATTACAGATCGATAACACATTGTTAAACTCACTACAAATCTGTGTTACACACCTATGAACAGAGGAACAATGTTAAGTGGCTCTGTATTAGGCTAGGTATTTAGCTCGGTGTGGTTTTGATTTGGAGTTTTATGGATGAGATTTTAGGTCTAGGGATCTAGGCCATGGTTTCCAAATCATAGGAATTATGCTTATAATCTTATGAAACAATCATAGAAAAGCATGGAAATGGCAGCAAATTGTAGCAGAAGAGCAACAACTTTGGAGGATGATTTTGAGGCCTTCCTTGATGAGTTTTTTTTAATGAAAAGTTATGAATGGAAATATGAAGATGTCCTCTACACCCTGGAGTCACTAATCCAAGCAAAAACGTACATCTAACCCCTTCAAAATTGATTTGAAAACAAACTCTCCAAAAGCGCGGCGACTGTGACAGAAGTACAGCGAAAAAAAATAAGGTTCAAAGATGGAGCAATAACTCTTTAACCATAATACATTTTACAAAACAGGGAGAGGTTTTTGTATATAGGGTTGTTTTTAATACAAACCTCTCTCATTTTTGTAAAATTCATTCCCATGTTCTTGGAATATGTGCCACAAAAGAATGACTAAAACGGGAAATTAAATTAGAGAATTTGATTTTCTGAAATAGATCTCCAAGAAAGTTGAATATCTCCCAATATATGATACCTGTGTAAAAAATGAGGGAGGTTATTGTGATTTTGTATGTCATTAGAAGAAACCTCCTTTGGTTTTCCAAAATTCATCTTTATTTTTTCAAAAACCTCTTTTGAAAATGATGACCAAAAACAGAGTCAAAAGCGCTACGTGGTCTTGTAGAACACTTTTGAGTGACTTTTCCTGATCCATTTTCTGATGTAGCAATGCATGGCCATGTGTCTCTAAAGATTTATGTCCATGTTGTCCTTTTTCAGGAGCATCTACAAGTGTTCATTGACTCTACCAAGACAATACTCTCTGCCCTTTTCAAATTTTGTTGCAATGGTGCCTTCAATGTCTTGTTGACATAGTGAAGGTAGATACTCTGTTTTCAAAGCTTGCCATTTTTGTCTATTAGCTCAATTCCAATTTAATAAGCCCCTTAATTTTCCTTTCTAATTCTTGAAAAGTCTTGACAAAATGTCTTCCCAAGTACGAAATAATGTGGCCAATCCTCATAACAGTCTATTCCACCACGGCCTCATCAAATTGCTTGTCATAACTGAGTTGACAAAATAGGGGAAGACATGGGATGGATTCATCTATCAATTTTCAAACCCCCATCTCACAATCAAGACCAACAAGAAATCGCTTGATTTAGGGACTGTTACTCCATCCAAACCCCATTCTCCAAAGACTCCAAACCCTCCAACTCAAACTATCTCTCTGTCTGAATAAAAGATCAAGAAACTTGTTGATTCCCCTGCAGCCTCATCGGGCAAGAAAACCAAAAAGTCTATTGATAATTATCCATTGCCCTCAACACCTACTAATCCTCAACCTAAGAAGTTACAATATGCATTCCAGCAAGATTTTCCTTCAGTCCCTACGAATAGAAGAGGAGCCAATCAGTTCAAAGGGGAATCTTTTCGAAGAAGTACCCAAAGTGCAAGTGGAAGACCTAATGTAAAACCTCCAAACACTTCAGATCCTATCCAAGTATCCTCCGATCATGAAAGCCCTCATAAAAGACTCAGGGAATTTTCTAAAGAAGAGTTGGAGCCTGATAGAACAATAAAATCTAAACATAGTCCCTCTCACAAGCACTATGTTACTCCTACCTCATAGATGCCTACATTAGCTTCCAAAGTTGATAGACCCTCTACATCCATCAAGGGATCCAAGCCCTCTTTTGAAACATCTAATCATACCCCAATTATTGAAAAATTACAACAGGGAAATGTTCAGTTGCTTCAACAGTTGGAAGAGAGAAAGACTATGGATAGGCATCTCCACCATGACAATGCGGTATTACAATCAAAAGTGAATTTTCTCCAATGATTGGTTGATCAAATGACCAATGATAATCGTAGCCTCTGGGCACAATTGAAACATCGTAAGAGGCACAAGAAAAAGTCTTCAAGACAAGAGGGAGAAGCTTCTAAAGTTAGTCCACCCCCTCCTTCACGAGTCTAGTTATGTTGGCTAATTCAATTTTGTTTGCAGTGGGACCTGCAAATCCTTAGGCGTGGGGGTAATGTTGGGTTCGTATTTTGACTGTTTTATTGTGATGATTGAATCCTTTTTGCACCGATATTACATATGTTATGCTTCATATTAGCCATTTTGAAGGAGTTTCAAAGGTTTATGTATCAATTTATCATGCATTCACATCAGGGATGTATAATTGGTGTTTTTGTAATGATTTTGAGATCAATTCAGTTCATTTTAATGTTTATAAATATCTAACATTTTGGTTTGCTTGCAACAGGTCGGAATTGTGATCTGATCCTCCATCTGGACCTTCATCTGGCACTATTACAGGTAGCGAACTTAAATCTTAATTTGTGGGGGGGTGAAGTGGAATCTGAAAAATCTAGCACATGGGTTATGTGCGTTATATGCCCAATTAGGTCCTATGAGGGTCGTTTTCCAAAATTCTGAATGGATTGAGAGCAGTTCATGGTTTTCAATTCGGCATCTGACACTCCATCTGACATTGCGTCCGTCACTAAAACCGTGGGCGAGTTGGTGGTTGTTATATCGGCAGCCTGTGTTGGGCGAATCGGCGACTTGGGTTTTTTACAACCTCATGGCCTCCAACTACCGAGCTCTTGACATCTTGGATTGAGTTGTTATGTTGAGTGGCTCGTTTGGTTTCTAGAAGCCACAGGCAGTTAGAACGCATTTAATAGAATTTGTTGTTTTTAGAGGAGGTCGACCCTTCCGGTGGTCGACCTCTTGAATTGTAACTATTACAAATACCACAGTAGTGGTCAGACAAGAGAAGGGAAGAATTGCAAAGGATTGCTAGAATTGTTTGTTGTGTAATTCAAGACATTTCCATAAACTTGTGCAAGACTGTGTTTTTAATTTTAAATGCCAAAATCATGTTGCTTGAGCTCGTGATTCACTGTTGAGGAGTAGACACGATCTGTTGGGGGGCCCACCAGTGGTCTGGCTGAATATTTAGCTAGTTAGCTTATGTATTTGAGTTGTGCAATTGCCATTTCTGTTGTTTTCTGTTATATGCTTTTTTTTTATCATTTTACATGTTGTGTATTTGTTGTTCATAACTTAATTGTTCAATCTCCTTTTTGCAGGTTGCTTGTGAAGGATAGTGTTAATATGCTATGTCTTTTTAATTAATAGGAAATAGCTTGCAAGCTTAGCCACTAACCTCGTTGTGTGATTAAATGATAGTTAGAATTTCTGCAGGTTGAAATAGAATAGTTAAAAGTTAAAACAGAGTATTGAATTAATAGTTTCTTTGGCAAAGTTTCGATGGATGGATAATTGTTAGCTTTGATTTTAATTCTTTGTTTGTTGATCTAGTTTGTTCATTTAGTTTGCTTATTAAATTTCATGTAGTATGCTAAAGTAGAAGTAGAATTTACATTATGTTTTTATATGCATTTTAACTTACAATTTAAATTGTCAAATAATAGGATTAGTTAGTTTACTTTATGAAATTTCCATTCTAGAATTAAATTGCAATCCTAAATAGAAGTTTGATTTTGAGTTTACTTTTTAGTTATAAGTCTCTAGTGGTATGAATTTGCTTACATTAGCATAAGAGTGCATTTGAATTAAATAGAATAGTGTTTTCCTATTGTTGATGGTTAATGCATAAATTGAGAGATCGCATGGATTTTCAGGGTCGTTGATATTTCTTCTATAATGACTAAGTTCTCATTAGACTGCTTAATTCATACTTTTCATTTCACTATAGAAGTTAATATTGAATTTATCCCTCTTGAGTTATCATTAATTGTTAAATGCCATCGTGATGTCATAAAACACTGAAGATATAATCATCAACATTATATTTGAAGTTTTCTTGTTATTGTAGATTAAAGAGTAGTTGTTGATTAATGTTTGAATATTGTCATGATGCTTTTAATTCAATAGGTTAAGATTTCATTTTGTAGATTAGATGTAATTATGAGTTTTATCTTAAGAATAGAGTTCACTTGCTTAATAGTTTGATTAGTTACTTGTTGAGTAGTTTTGATTAGTTTACTTGCTGCATAAGTTTTAGTAGGGTAGTTGCTTGCTTGTTTGGTTGTTTACTTGTTGTTGCTCATTAATTTGAATAGAATGATTAGATTAGTTTGTTGTTGCTATTAAGTTGAATAGATTAAATAGATGGCTTGCTTTTGCTCATTAGATTGATTAAGTTAACTTGTTCATTTTAGGGATTTCATTTGCTTGCTTAGGACAATCCATCGATCCATTGTTTAAAAGTTACTTAGGGTAAATAGTTTAAGTTCCTTGATAGGGTTTGCTCATTGATAGTCTTTGCTTAAGTAGATTAGCCCTTAGATAGACCATTTCCTTAGTTAGACTATACTACCTCTAGCCTTTCTGCCTTGGCACATATAGTGCTACAACTCTAAGTTTACTTACCTCGGGTTGACAATTTAATTGAGGGTTTTTAGTGCATATAAAATACCCATCAGATTATCACTTGCCAATTGTAAGCCCTGCCTTAGTGAACTCCAAAAGTACTTGATGTCCCAAGAGGATATATTTTTCAGCCTCATAAGTCCTCCACTCTCGATTAGATTTCCTTCCCCTTGTGATAGGAGTAAACATGATTGGAGCTAACTTTAGGGTTTCAACAAAGGATTTGGTCCACTTTACTAACTATGGGACTTCCTTTTCCATTTCTTCTACCTCCTCATCTTCCCCCTCTAGTTCTTCTTTCTCTTCAGCCTCTGCTTCCTTTTCAAAATGAGCATTAGTATTAGTTTCCATAAGGGATGGATTCATAATATTATTAGGGTGTGTTGGCAATAAAGTGAGATTCATTTCCTCCTTTTCAGGTTCCTTTTTCATGTCTTCTAGATCTAGATTTAGGCTCTCGTGGGGTTTCCTTAGTTGCGACGACCCCTTACGCTGAGATTTTCTATACTTGCTTGTGATTGTTTTAAAATTAGATTTGATTTTTGTATTTTGTTTCAAGGAAGGATGATCCTTTGGAGATTTTGGATAGCTTTCGGTAAAGTGCCCATATTCATGACAAATATGACACTTTAAAGGAATATGTTCATAATCAAAGATTTTTTGGTGGTTCCACCCATCAATATTGATTTATAGGGCCTCTGTGAGTCCCTACTTCAGATCCACCTCCACGCATATTCTCACAAAGGAGTACAAGTTTGATTTTGGCTCTACTTGATCAGTGTATCTACCCAATTTATTTCTAATATATCTAAGAGTATTGTCATCCCAAGAGCTAAGGGGAAGATGAGGCAATATAACCCGCGCTAGGGCTGCTGAGATTTCCTCCTCTAGATTGAAATCTAGGGACCATGGGGACAATACATTCCCTTGGATCCAAAAAATATGGGCCATAATGGAATATTTAATCCCTCTCTTCTTTGTTGAAAAAAGTAAAAACAAAATAACCCTAGCCTACAACAAAATACAATACTTATCTGTTTTATCCACAATAATTCCCATTAAATTTTTCTAGCTTCGGAAAATTGAATGAGACCCCCCCTACCAAATTTCTACCCACTATTATACCAAATACAATTTTTTTTCTAAGGTTTAGCTATCATAAGTTGTGGAAGTTTTGTTTTCCCTATTGATTGTCACTAAGCTCACTTGATGTTCTCTAAACCATTCTATCTAACCTCTTGTGGGGAGCCAACCTAAATTTTCTAAGCCAATGTGAAGCCTCAACCAATGAAGTACAAAAAAAGGTTACATATGCAGGTCACCCGTACTCTTATTTCATGATTACCCTTACCCTGAGCATCGAATCGCGCTTTTGTGGAATAAACCTTTCAAAGATTTCTCGACGAGTCATTACTGACCTCATCACTATTCACTCACAACCCACAAAATGTAGGTTTGTGGGAAGATCCTCATGGGTATTTTTTGAAGAGAATACATGTGTATCGAAAATTACATCTTCCTACAACCTGCGAGGTGCATATCTATACAGATCATTTCCCTGGAAGGATTTGTGCAAACCCACCTACCACAATTCTCTACCTTTCCCCCATCCTATGTCCTGCACTCAATAGGACTTATGAGATGGACCCTATAGGTATCTCACCTGCCATTGTATTAACGACCTGTTGTTTAACCTGCACACCTCATTCCATGAAAGCTTGTGGAGTTATCAATGCATAAGATATTCTCTAGACAATCAGGATGAAACCACTCATACATCCACGAGCCGTGAATTGCAGAAGTTGTTACCCCACAAATATGTATCCCAAAAAGGCCACTCGTACAAGTGTTTTTCTTGCCTGCAACAAAATACAAAGAATTAAATGCCTTTATGTTTTCGACGGCTAACGAGTTGGGTAAAGGGAATCGATGTGACCATTCACACGATCCATCGTTATCATATGGGGGTATATGAACACTATGTATTAATGCATCATATCTCTTAGATTACCTCTAAGATATGCGAATTGAGAAGTTGTGTGTTTGATAAACTTAAAAGGACTTATGAATTTGTGAACCCTGCAGGTCTAAAGAGCAAGGAGATGTTGAAAGCTTTAGGTTGTAGAGGAAGAACCCCACAATGAGTCATGACACCTCGAACAGGTAGCGTAGATGCCATGGTGGTATCATATATTAGCCACAATATTGACCTTCATGGTTGCTACACATGGGAACATATATATATATATATAGCATGTTCAACAATGGAGAGTTTCTTGAAGATGATCCAAACCTCAGAGTCTACTAGAACATATAGAGAACTGGCATTCATACCATCATAGCATGCCCAAAGATTTTACCCTACAATGAACTGGCCAGATGGGGTTACAAAAAATGTGAATGCACATAAATAAACCATCATCAATAGGAAAGGACACATCCTAGACCCTTTGGCTCTAGACAGTTTTCACATAATCTATAAACTACCAAAACCACTAACATACCTAAACAAGGTGTTCCTTGAAACCTTCGCCAAAGAGAAGTCGAATCCTCTAGAAATTGTCCAGGACTAGTGGGACAAAGAAGTACCCTTTGTCGCTAAGCTCGGCAAGGTATAAAATACCCAATATTTCAAGCCACCATATCAATTACTAATCGCAATGATTTGCAGACTCTATGGGGAAGAGAATTGCATCCATTTTAAGTAGGAATGGACATCCATGGCATACTCAGTGGTGAAAAAGGGGGCATTTTTCAACTGGGTGTCAATTCTATCAATCAACATCTGCCTCAACGTTCAGGAGACACACACATGCACACAACTAGGTTTTTACATGTCTGCTTTTCTCATTAATGTTGTTTGTGCATATGTCCCTACCATATAAATGAGTTGGAATTGGAATCCTAAATCACCCCCAATTCATGTATATTGTTTTGAGCTATGGATGGGAAGATATCAAGAACACTTTTATCAAATTTGTGATTGCTTTATAGCACCATTGTATCAATTATTTTTTGTCCAAAATCTGCAAAGAATATCATCAAAAGCATTAGAAACCCTACAGGAAATTGCAAATTGGTACCTAGAGAAGAATTATACATGTATTCGTGTCTATGATTGTAATGCTCCTCCACATTTATTGCCTAGATATATATATGATAAGCATTTACCTGTGAGGTAGCATACCAAATTGTTTAAGCAGGTATAACAGTTACCCTACAGATAGGGAACAAGCGAAAGTGTCCCAACTTCCTAATCAAGCTAGGGAAATTCACTTTGACAGATATCTTGCATGCAAAGAAAGAAGTCACAGCTCTTAAGGAGATGACCTTGTGTATAGGGACAATGAAAGGACACAACCCCTGGGATGTCGTGTATAACCATTACAAAACTCTGAAAATGGTGCCCCCATTTCAACAGGAAAATGAGAAGAGGAAGAAATATTTCGCGAGGAGAAATCCTACTAAGAAGTATTGGCTCGCGTGGCGGGCATGCACCAGATCGACTCTTTTCTAGAAGAGTAGGAAGAAAGGAAAGCTTGATTCCAAGAACAACTGCAAAAATTGATAATTCGCACTCAGGGAAATGTGCAT
Organism: Picea mariana; assembly: GCA_032191745.1. Lineage (NCBI taxonomy): Eukaryota > Viridiplantae > Streptophyta > Pinopsida > Pinales > Pinaceae > Picea > Picea mariana. Next base: position 397,440 of record JASDQU010099713.1, on the reverse strand, counting down.
GCGGATAAAAGAGCTCAGAAAGAGAAAGAGGAGGAGGCGTTGAGAAAATTCTTCGATCCAGAAGAAAGGGCAAGACAAAAGAACCAATAAGGAAAATCACCCAAAGAGGTTGAAGTTGCCCGCAAAGTCACGGAAGAACAAAAAGTTGTCTGAAGAAGCAACCTACAAGGCTGCTGAGGAACAAGAAAGAATTGTAGAGGAAGCTCGCAGAGCTGAAGAGTTGAAGAAGAAAAAATGAGAAGAGGGGAGAGGTGGAACTTCTACCCTATGTCAACCAAGGGAACATCGGTACTGACCTCTCCTCTAAACCCAGGAGGCCCTCTGGAAGTGATATATTCTAATTTATCATATTCTATTGCAATTCGATGATGAAGTGATTGTTGTGGGGAGATTCTATTACATTAATTCAAAACAGGGAATCACAAGGAGGCCATCAAAATTACAACGGACATGGGATACTTCTTAACAAAGGAAATCCAAAAAGAACATTGATTGGAGAATAACCAAAGAAAATCCACAAAAGGAAGCAACATAAACAGTAGCAGCGCTACATGCATTTGTAGTAGCAAATACCATAACAATGAATGAGCTCAATTGTAGTTTAGAAGAATATAAGAATAAAGTAGCACGTCTGGAGTAGCAGCTGCAACAACATAAACATGAACTGGAACATGAGTTCTAGATCAAATCATATGTGCAAGGAATAATAGGAAACACTAAGCAAGCATGCACAAGGATATGGATTGCCACCAAAAAACTCCTCGAAATGTTCCACGTGCCACTTAACGAAGAACTAGAAGTGGTAGGACCAAGTAAAGCCAAGTAAGAGCAAGTGTCGGCGATTAGGGAGAAAACCAAGTTGGAGATTGAAGTGTTGGAAAAAGTTAACAAGGAAACTCTCAGCCAATACGTGACCCAGCCCATGAAATGCATGTTGGTTAAAGAAGAATTTATTAAATACTTGAAGACATAAGTAGCTGACATGATATGTGATGGCAAGCTGGAACTCGAGGAAATAAAGTCAAACATGATAAATAAGATCATCCAAGCATATGAGTTATGGTCCAACTTTGCAGATAATTCGACTTCAAAAAATGCTTGACATTTTTGCATTTTTATTATAAAATTTTGTAATAAGAAATATGAGTAATTCAAAGCAGGAGAATGAGAAACAAAAAGAAGTAATTGTCATCTGGAATGATGACAATTACATAATGTAAAGAGACTCTCTTATATTATAAAAGAGGCTCCTAGAATGATAGAAGGACTTTTGTGGATTGTACATATGGATGATATTATTAGCTCTTTATGAATAAGAAGTAGAATGCATTTTGGGATCATAATTGTTATCAAACATATTAGGGACTATTCTACCGATATTTTTGTTGTGGGTTTTTCTGAATGTTTTTCATAAGAACTATTTCTATGTGTAGTGTTTGGAATTGCTTGTGTTGTTATGATTTCTGAATGAATACAACAATGATGTTATAGGTTTTATCTGCAACTATTTGTGATCAAATCTGCAATTTCATTATGTTAATGCATTGTTGATTGACATGAACTATTTATGCTTTCAATAACGCTATATATAATTGTATTCATTTTTATTAGTTTTACCCCTGATCAAGATAGGTTAGAGTAGAATAGAGATAGATTATAACTCTTGATTTCATTTATGTTTTAGAAAATTAAATCAAAATTTAGATACAATTGGTGAGAAGCAATTCAATCGTCTTCTCTATCTCAATTAACCTAGTGGAAACCAGGCCCACATACTATTCAGAAGTGATACTCCAAACGAGAGCAAGCCTAATTAGGGATTGTCATCGAGCACTCTACCTTACCTGCTTGACATGCCATTTGGAACCGTCAACACTATCCTTTAATCTTACATGACCAGTGCTCAACCATCCAATTTTCTGCAACTTTTGGAATGGGCCAAAGACCTATAAAATTTCCTATTAGAGCTCATCCAACCAAAATGAGGATTTTCTTCTTGGTTCCAAATATGAGAGCTATAGCTAAGGAATAAATTCCACTATGTTTACAAATCTCCTAGGTTGAGGCTTATTTCTTTTATGGGGGTTCAAAGACTAGACCATGGAACAAAATGCCTCTATTTTTTCACTGATATCATCTTCCATAATGAGATAGAAAGAGTTGGTTGCTCATAAAATGCATCCAGCCAACATGATGCAAGTCTTACTCCATGAATCCACCAGCAAGGACAACTTCATGCTTGGGGTGACCTGGATTGGATAGACAACAATGCTTCCGGCCAACAACAATATATTCCTTAGCTCAAATTCCCCTCCCTTCCATGTTTGCGACTCCAACTTGATCTCGTAAGGAAACGGTGGCTAGGGTAAACCCTAGCCATTGAGGAAAATGCTCACTTGCTCTTCCATCTCTCCAAATTGACCTTTTTTCTACCAACTGCTTTCATTATAGCTTTAATCCACTTATGTATGCATGGGTCACAAGATACAATTCGCCATCCATTTTAAGATCCAAAGTTTGAAATGAAAGAAGAATTTAACAACATTTTCAAATAAAATAGGGTTATCCACAAGTGGGAAAAATGTTATACACCACAATATTTAGAGTGAACACATTAAATTAGAACACAAGAATTAACGATCATTATAATTTACTATAAACAAAAAAGATATCAAATGTATATAAAACATCAACATTACAAACTTTTGATATCACAACATCACAACTCGTAATAATTGATTCATTTCAAATAACAACACTTTAAAGTATCAATTGTTTCAATAAGTTGAATGGTTTCACCTTTCAAAGTACTTATTGTGTTGAGAGGTGCATTCTACAGTCTAGGTTGGTGTGTAACATATGTCACATAATAACAAATAATAATAAACATAATAAAATAATAATAGCAATATAAATCAAGTTAAAATAAATATATAAAACTAACTTAAATCCATCTTAAACCTATTTCTATGAATTGTTGAGAAGGATCAAAATATTACAGGTGAAAACCTCAAGTCTTTACATCCCTAAAATGCTTTTACTTTGAGGGACTTGATCCCTCTCAACACTTGATTAATCCAACGATAAGATGGACTTAAGCTAGTTAAAATTATACTAACCAAATTTCCTTACAAGTTTTTGAGTACACAATTCATAATACTTTGCATCATATTGAAGTTGGCCTTCATCACAAGCTTAACTAGAACATAGCATTGCGAAAAGGATTGATGGAGATTGAAAAGTCTATTTCATCTTTAGAACAACTATAAATGAACAGATTTATAGTTATGGGAAAAAAAAACAAATTCCTCTTTGAGACACTTATTACTCTAGTTATCTTACATGGATGTGAAGTTTGTGGTTGCAACATCTATAAAGAATCTTGGAAGAAAATCGAGAAAATCCAAAAGTGTCTTCTGATTTAAAATCTTAAAATTAAAAGTAATACACCATATAAGGTCATCCTTTTATAAGTTAGTTTTCTACTCATTGAGAGTGTTAGTCCCTAAATTTGCACTTGACTGCTAAGGGGCAAGCTAGGGCATCATCAAGTTATTGCATTGGTTTATTATTGTTGGTATGTTTTGGATTTTGAAAAGGTTTGAGTTTTTAGTAGTGGATGAAGAAGGAGAACATCAATCTCTAATGGAAAATAAGTTCCAATCACACTTACTTAGTCAATGGTAGTCAATCTAATGAGGCAAATAAAATCATAAGAGGAAAGAAATATGCAATTTCCCAATCTGTTCACTCATATAGGAATGTTCTTGATCCTAAATATCATTCAGAAACAGAGAATAATGTACTCAAAAACAAGTCTTGAAATGGGAAAGAAATGAGTAAAATCTTCATTGTCTTGTCAATATAACAAGATATATTCAATGCTTCGCAAAGATAACATGTTTTTAAAGTAATAAAATGAAGAATAAGAGAGCATATGAGAGAATCTGCTCATCAAATAGCCTTTAGAATTGAGTGCAAAATGAAATGAGTCCTAGACTTTACAATCAGAAAATATAGTCCCTATAATGCACCACTGACCCCCCTTTTCTTCATCTTCTTCATGAAATATATAGAGTTTTACATGAGTTACATTCATTTATGTCAACCTAATATTAAGGGACATATCAAAACTAAATCCTACAAGCCCCCAGGGCGAATTTCTTCCTCTATCTACTGATATACAGAAAATAGTAAACAATTACAATGATAGATCCTATACTCTAAGCAATAACTTTGCAGGAAGATAGGTCTTCAATTGATTTGATTACATCTAGTAGGTACATTGTATCCTTCTCCTAGTCTTCAGTGATCCATCTGATCTTCAGTGATCTTGAATCCAACACTTGACAACTCACATAGTTAACTGATTGCAAAATCAAGATAAACTGTAAGTTGACTTAAGGAAGGATAATCTATTCATTCCTTTGACTCCATAAGGTCTTCCTCTTATACTCTTCACTCTATGCCTTTTACCATCACTAAAATTGCAACTTTGCATCTTTTATTGCAAAATCGGCTGCTACAGGTGTTCATGTAGCTCCAACATATTTCCTGTGTGGTGAGTTGCGAGAACTTTCTGTAGCGCCCATTAAAAACCTGAGTTTGACCTATTTAACGCCTTTTTCTTTCACATCATTATCCATAGGAAGACAAGACCTTAAGTGTATGAAAACAAAAAGGTATCCATTATACTTCAATTAGTTTTAGTCAAAAATTAAGATTGCACAGGAATTTAAGCTCTCAGTTTTGAATTTCTCCCTGGAAGACGGATGTAGTTGCCTCAGCTAACAGGTTCAAACTGTTCCTTCTCATTTTCTTTGTTTGTGAATGATTTTTCATCTTCTTAGGTTCATCGTCTTTATGCCTAGTCATAGGTTTAGGGCCTTTCTTACTCTGCTTACTTTGTTTCCCTTGTTGTTTTGCAGAAACCCTTTCTTTTTCTATAGGAACCTTTTTGTTTGTTGCTAGATCATTTGTTTTAGGTTTCTTCTGCTCATATCTAGTTGTAGACACCTTCTTATTTGCTAATGACTTCACCTTAGGGCTTGTGGGTTCCTCGTCGATTACTATAACTTTATCTTTGATTGCAGGGTCATACATGGCTTTAGATTTCGATCTAAACATGTTTTGAGGCCTAGTACTCCTTTTTCTAACCATAATTCTATATCTATATGCATCATCTTTAGAAGAACTGGAATTAGAAGGAATAACATCTGGAGTAGGGTCTTTATGTTGTATAGGGTTTGAAAGCACCTCTACTAGCTCAGATTCATGAATCTTACTAGGTATCCTAGGTTCTGCTTTGGTTTCTTGCAGTAACCTCTTCCTCCTCCTACTATAAACTTTTTGTGCATTGAGAATGGATGCTTACCTCTGCCCAGCACCCAGGAAGACCCTTCTCCTGTTTGTAAACTACCTGGAGTGACCTCAAATTTCTCTTATGGAATCTTCAAACTGAATTTCCTTTTATTCTTTCTTAAAACAACAGGTCGACTTGAACTTGGTGAAGCTCCCTCTGTTGGCTCAACAAAACTGTCAGGCATTTTCTTAGCAAGCACACAAACTTCTGGTTCAAACACTGACTATAGCAAAAACAGATTCTATCTCCTCTATCTTTTCTCCAGCTCGGCCTTGACGAGCACCTTGATTAACCCTTGGTGATAGATACCATGCGGGGGGATCTTAGGGTTCCCTTGGATCTTCATAGCCATCTTATTTAGGTCCCTCAAGAAATAATATGGCAGGCTCATTCTTTTAATTCCATCTAAGTGAAGGAGAAAATGGAGATGATACAAAAAAATTGGGGTATATTGTCCTTCACAAGTGATGTAACAATTTAGCATATGCAGAGCTTCCAACCATTCATCAACTATCCAATCTTTAGGTATACCCTTAACCCAGTTTGGATCTTTATGCTCTGGTTTCATAAATTGGTTCACATCCCCACCTGTGATTAGTTTGTTTTTGAACCACTTTTCCCCATCAGAAGGGAGATTGCATGTTGCAACTATTGATTCCTTAGGTTCAGCGTCTTTATGCCTGGTCATAGGTTTAGGGCCTTTCTTACTCTGTTTACTTTGTTTCCCATGTTGTTTTGCAAAAACCCTTTCTTTTTCTATGGGAACCCTTTTGTTTGTTCCTAGATCATTTCTTTTAGGTTTCTTCTACTCAGATCTGGTTGTAGACACCTTCTTACTTGCTAATGACTTCACCATAGGGCTTGTGGGTTCCTCATCGATTACTATAACGTTATATTTACTTGCAAGGTCATACATGGCTTTAGATTTAGATCTAAACATGTTTTGAGGCCTAGTACTCCTTTTTATAACCAGAATTCTATATCTATAAGCATCATCTTTAGAAGAACTAGAATTAGGAGAAATAACATCTGGAGTAGGCTCTTTATGTTGTATAGGGTTTGAAAGCACCTCTAATGGCTCAGATTCATGAATCTTACTAGGTATCCTAGGTTCTTCTTTGGTTTCTTGTAGTAACCTCTTCCTCCTCCTACTATAAACTTTTTGTTTAGTGGGAATGGATGCTTACCTCTGCCCAACACCCAGGAAGATCTTTCTCTTGTTTGTAAACTACTTGGAGTGACCTCAAATTTCTCTTATGGAATCTTCGAACTGGATTTCCTTTTATTCTTTCTTGAAACAACAGGTCGACTTGAACTTGGTGAAGCTCCCTCTGTTGGCTCAACAAAACTGTCAGGCATTTCCTTAGCAAGCACACAAACTTTTGGTTCAAAAACTGACTGTAGCAAAAATGAATTCTATCTCCTCTGTCTTTTCTCCAGCTCGGCCTTGACGAGCACCTTGATTAACCCTTGGTGATAGATACCATGCGGGGGGATCTTAGGGTTCCCTTGGATCTTCATAGCCATCTTATTCAGGTCCCTCAAGAAATAATATGGCAGGCTCATTCTTTTAATTCCATCTAAGGGAAGGAGAAAATGGAGATGATACAAAAATATTGGGGTATACCGTCCTTCAGAAGTGATGTAACGATTTAGCATATGCAGAGCTTCCAACCATTCATCAACTATCTAATCTTTAGGTATACCCTTAGCCCAGTTTGGATCTTTGTGCTCTGGTTTCATAAATTGGTTCACATCCCCACCTGTGATTAGTTTGTTTTTGAACCACGTTTCCCCATCAAAAGGGAGATTGCATGTTGCAACTATTGATTCCTTAGGTTCATCGTCTTTATGCCTAGTCATAGGTTTAGGCGCTTTCTTACTCTGTTTACTTTGTTTCCCCTGTTGTTTTGTAGAAACCCTTTCTTTTTCTGTGGGAACCTTTTTGTTTGTTGCTAGATCATTTCTTTTAGGTTTCTTCTACTCAGATCTGGTTGTAGACACCTTCTTACTTGTTAATGACTTTACCTTAGGTCTTGTGGGTTCCTAGTCAATTACTATAACTTTATCTTTGATTGCAGGGTCATACATGGCTTTAGATTTCTATCTAAACATGTTTTGAGGCCTAGTACTCCTTTTTCTAACCAGAATTCTATATCTATAAGCATCATCTTTAGAAGAACTGGAATTAGGAGAAATAACATCTGGAGTAGGCTCTTTATGTTGTATAGGGTTTGAAAGCACCTCTAATGGCTCAGATTCATGAATCTTACTAGGTATCCTAGGTTCTGCTTCGGTTTCTTGCAGTAACCTCTTCCTCCTCCTACTATAAACTTTTTGTGCAGTGGGAATGGATGCTTACCTCTGCCCAACACCTAGGAAGATCCTTCTCCTGTTTGTAAACTACTTGGAGTGACCTCAAATTTCTCTTATGGAATATTCGAACTGGATTTTCTTTTATTCTTTCTTGAAACAACAGGTCGACTTGAACTTGGTGAAGCTCCCTCTGTTGGCTCAACAAAACTGTCAGGCATTTCCTTAGCAAGCACACAAACTTCTGGTTCAAACACTGACTGTAGCAAAAACGGATTCTATCTCCTCTGTCTTTTCTCCAGCTCGGCCTTGACGAGCACCTTGATTAACCCTTGGTGATAGATACCATGCAAGGGGATCTTCATAGCCATCTTATTCAAGTCCCTCAAGAAATAATATGGCATGTTCATTCTTTTAATTCCATCTAAGTGAAGGAGAAAATGGAGATGATACAAAAAAATTGGGGTATATCGTCCTTCACAAGTGATGTAACAATTTAGAATATGCAAAGCTTCCAACCATTCATCAACTAGCCAATCTTTAGGTATACCCTTAGCCCAGTTTCGATCTTTGTGCTCTGGTTTCATAAATTGGTTCACACCCCCACCTGTGTTTAGTTTGTTTTTGAACCACTTTTCCCCATCAGAAGGGAGATTGCATGTTGCAACTATTGATTCCTCTGTAACTTGCATGACCAGGTTTAATATTAGAACCCTCTGCCCGTTAAATCCCTTAGTGAATACCCGGGATACATCATAGTGATAGCCATCCAGTTTTGCACAATACAGATACCAACCAACTTGGTCAAAAACATGTTCCACATTTTCGTAGACATCTATAAGCTCAGGTTCTTCAGGCTCCTTTTTGTTTACATGACCACTTTTACCCATATCTGCTAGCATGACTAGGATATTGGATTTGTTGTTGAAGAAGTCGGATATGTCAATTATGTTGAGATGAATACGGGATCGGTTGACTATGTGGAGGATGTATAAATCAATGTCAGGTGATAATACTGCCATGTCTGTGTGTTGTGACGTTGATAGTGTACTATATGACCGTCTTGAATGTTCATTCTCCAGCTAGGATGAGCCATGTTCTCAAAACCCTCCAACAATACTTGCAATGATGAAAAACAGGGGCATGTGGAAGTTCCTATAGCGCTTTGATAAAACCGTATTTTGGCATGTTTGGATGGAATTGACCTTTCAAAAGCTTTTCAACTTATGATAATTATAGACATGGACAATGACATGACATAAGATAACGATCTACACATCATTCAAACCTCGTTTTGTTTTGGAATTGAAATCCAAACATCATATCAACTTTTTAATGGAAAGTTTTAAAAAACTAAATGATGTCATGACACAATCACTATAATCATGTGCATAACCCTAGCTATCCCCCTCTTTACAAACATAGGTATCTCTTATCCCTAACAACATAACATTAATTAAACCCCAAATGTCAAAAAATTTAACAATGCAAATTTGAGAACTAACACTGGCTCCTTCTGGGGATGGAATCCTCCTTGTGAGGATCTAAGAACATACAGACCATTGTACCTGTTATGTACCACTACAACCTGTCCCCAACAGAGAAAATTTTGGATCTGCACCAGTGTCTTTTTATTGGGCTATGGAGTCAAAAACCATGCTAATCTATAGAAAGCTGAAAACAAACTGCTTGGATGCGAGCTTATTCAACCCTCCTACTCTACTAACATGTTGAGATCATACTAATCATGTGTAGGCGAATTTCCAATGTAGCCATGTAACCATTTTACTGAGAAAAAAAGGTCTTCTTTGCAACTGAATGAAACAATACAGAAAACTGAGATGTTTGCAGCAGAAATATACTATACAACTTATACTCACCATTGTATTTTGTTTTCATACCAAATGTTGCAACACTAAAAGCTTCTGTGAACAATGACTCTATGTAGATGGCCATTGGATCATGAAGGGAATGATAAAATTCCAGTCAATGTAGAAGACCAAGTTTTTGATCTAAAATTTATGCTCCATCAATGAAATCAAAATCCTCTTGAAAAAATGCATGAATATCACACATTCTCTTACAAACTAGGACAACGGAGAGCTCTTGAAACTGTCCATTAAATTATTGACCAAGGAATCCTTTAACAGTGTTTGAAACAAAAATATTGAGAGAATCAAAAAGCAGCAGATTGTCTTCATTAATTTCAACATCAAAAACAACATTCTCAATGTAATTTACATCATGCTGAAATGTTTCTTCAAAATATGGATAATGATAGTTATGTATTGGTCTATTGATATTACCTCCTAAGCATGATGATATGGAAATATGTTTATCAAGCTCTGATTCTGAATTATAACTTTCATACATAAGCTCTGATTCCTCTCGGATAATGGATTCAATGCCCTCATGAAATTGTTGTTCAAACTGCTCCACATCATGGACTTCTGGATCCAAGACTCCGATATCATTATCATATTCATAAAAAAACTGGAGAACTTTGACACATATATAATGGTAATCATGAAGAATAAGCAGTATGATATTTAAGATGATTTACCACAAAAATTTCATCAATAAAAAGTTGATCTTCACAAGGACTTGCAGTGGGAAGATATTCATGATGATCACCACTTAGATTACAGGAAACATCTTGAAAGCTATCAAATCCAACCTTAGCTTCATTCTAGACACATACCTTCATGAATTTCATCACTAAATTTTTCCCAGTCGTTAGTGCTAAGAGATTTAGTTTGTTCACAACAATCGTGCAATAGGAACTCAACAGGATAAATCCTCTTACAATATGAATGAAAAGCAGCATGGAAATCCTTTAATGATGAAATACTGGAAACGGGAAGAGATTGGTACCATTCTCTCGCCTCTCCTTCCAAGGAGTACATAAACATTTTCAACAATACATCTTCATGATGAATATCAAGCTGGTCCATGTATTGATGAAAATCAATCAAGTGTTGTGCAGGATGATCGTGATCATCTCCTCTGGACCTCGGAAGGTAGTCTCCCCATTCATGCATAGTAGGCACAATATTTGGAAAACCAGGAATAGTGAAGAAATCAAATGGATCAAACCTATGAGCCAAAATGGCTTCCATGGCCTTCAATATCCTGGATCAGTGAAGTCATCGATAGATTCTTTCTTCATCGAGTCACCAGGTGAATGATGCAATCATAAAAATTTTCCAACCCTTGTTCACCATCAGGAGCTGGAGATGATCATTGTCATTCTTCCCAAGGAAGATGTCTTCGTTCCTTCATCCCTAGCAACGGCTTCAAAAGATGTTAGTCCCTAAAGTTGCACTTGACTGCTAAAGGGAAAGCTAGGGCATCATCAAGTTATTGCAATGGTTTATTATTATAGGTATGTTTTGGATTTTGAAAAGGTTTGAGTTTTCAACAGTGGATGAAGAAGGAGAACATCAATATCTGATGATAAATAAGTTCCAATCACACTTACATAGTCAATGGTAGTCAATCTATTGAGGCAGATAAAATCATAAGAGGAAAGAAATATGCAATTTCTCAATCTATTCACTCACATAGGAAGATTCATGATCCTAAATATCATTCAGAAACATAGAATAATGTACTCAAAAACAAGTCTTGAAATGGGAAAGAAATCAGTAAAACCTACTGTGTTATCAACATAACAAGATATATTCAATGCTTCACAAAGATAACATGTTTTTAAAGTAAGAAAAGGAAGAATAAGAGAGTAGAGGAGAGAATAAGAGAGTAGAGGAGGCATATATAAGTTCAGGTCCTTCAAGCTCCTTTCTATTTACATGACCACTTTTACCCATATCTTCTACCATGACCAAGATACTGGATTTCTTGCTGAAGAAGTGGGATATTCCAATTACGTTGAGATGAATACAAGATCGGTTGACTATGTGGAGGATGTTTAAATCAATGTTAGGTGATAACACTGCCATGTCTGCATGTTGTGACGTTGATAGTGTACTAGATGATCGTCTTGAACGTTCATTCTCCAGCTAGGACGAGCCACGTTCTCAAAACCCTCCAACAATACTTGCAATGATGAAAAATAGGGGCACGTCGAAGTTCCTGTAGCGCATCGATAAAACTGTCTTTTGGCATGTTTGGTTGTAATTGACCTTTCAAAAGATTTCCAACTTATGGTAATTATAGACATGGACTATGACATGACATAAGATAACGATCTACAACTCATTCAAACCTCGTTTTGTTTTGGATTTGAAATCCAAACATCATATAAACTTTTTAATGGAAAGTTTTAAAAAACTAAATGATGTCATGACACAATCACTATAAGCATCTGCATAACTCCACCTATTCCCCTCTTTACAAACATAGGTATCTCTTATCCCTAACAACATAACATTAATTTAACCCCAATTGTCAAAAATTTTAACAATGTGAATTTGAGAACTAGCAGAGTATGGCTATAATTAGGTACCTAATGTATAAGCATATGATTACTAACATGAAACACAAGAGGCTTCCTAACATTCTTTCAACTTCTAGAAAGCAACGCTTGCAACTTAAGAGCGGGTTGCATAAATGTGCTAATTCTTGGCTAAACCATTGGAGAATAAAAGAGGAGTCCATTGTATACAATATTGATTTTTTTTCTTAGTTAAAAAAACATAAAAATAAAAATTTACATATGTCATGTGCCTTTCAACATTCATAGAGCCCATGAAGCAATACTATGTAGGTTATCTTTACATCTATAAACTTTCAAAAAATCTTCATCCAAGGAAAAAATATATTTATATACTTCTCATCTATCATCTCAAAATATTTGTAAAGTCCTAATATAAACATTTGAAACAATTTAGTAACAATTCATTTAAACATATCTTAATACATCTTTTGAGATCATTAGGATTTTAAAATCCCATTAGCAGAAACATTATAAGAATCATTAGGGTAAAGTATGAAGTTAATAAAAAATGGGATGAAGATATTCATATATATGCCCATCATCTTCCATAATCATTCAATCACCTTGAGCCATATAAGCCCCTTGCTTTGACAAACCAACATCTAGTTGGTTCCTTTATTTGTAAATATGATGAAAAGAAGTGGATTCAAAAATAGAAGCTATACCTCCTATCTCATCAAGTGAATATTGTAGTAGAAAATTCCTCGTCTGATTCTTATTCAACCATTTTATCACAAGTAAGGAGTCTCCAAAATTTTGAAGTTTGGTTACTCCTTTTTCTCTAGCTAGTGTAAGGACCAATTTAAGGGTCGTCAATTATACAAAGTTGTTCGAGCCTCGTCCCAAGCCTGCTTTAAATTTCAATACATGAGTTGCCTTTAGATATAATAATCCCCCAACTCCACTTGTCAAAGGGTCCCCTTTAGAAGCACCATCAAAGAATGTGCAAGCACCATGTTTGTCTATATGCTCCTCAACTATTTATCTAGAAAGCTTTTCCTTCTTTAACTAATTGAAACTCAAGAAAATATTGATCACTTGGAAATCACACTATAAGGGAGGAATTTGTTTGTCCTCAAAGACACTATCATTCCTAGCAACCCATGTTACCGGTGTTGTAATCACAAGTAAGGCCCTGTAACTTTTAACGACCCTATTTTCACAGCATTCCTTAAGACCCTCTTCAATAGAAACACCACTCCACATTCCTAATACCAATTATGTTTTCCACTTCCATCCAAACCTGCTTAGAATATGAATGACTCAGGGTCAAATGATAATTTGTTTCTTCATCACTATAGCATAAGGGACATCACCCAAGACCTTGAGTATTCCTTTCTAAAGAACGTTCCATGTAAAAGCCTTCTTGTCGAGCAACAACCACATGTAAAAACACACCTTTGATGGGCATTTTAACTTCCACACTTTCCTCCACAACCACATCTAATTCCCCAACTCACCACCTTAACATAATACCCTATATACCAATTTCGAGGTATACTTACCTAATGGGTTTATAGGCCAAAGCAATCTATCGTCCTTATCTTCCATCCCAACAAAACTAATCTTGATCATGGTGATTTAAGATTTCCAAATCTTAGCATCATCTATAATAAAACCAAACTCGCATGATTTTTCCATTCTCATCTCCTAATTGTAGTCATATCTTGGTCCACAATCTGATTGAGGTAAAATAAACCTTTGTCCCTCAAAAATTGAATGATATGGGTTGGAAGTTTGAATCCCTCTCTGCATCCCCTCCATGTATATTCTCCCACTCTTACATTATTCCCATGCCCCACATCTCAAATTATCCAACTCCCAATCAGTGGGAAGGCTAAATCTATTGCTTTTCACAATATCGAGACATTATGTATATTCTTCCTGGGCATCGAAATCCACTCCTCAACTGAATCCAAAGAGATGCACTTCTATGCTACCACATGACAACATAAGACATTACCTCTAATGACTCTCCAAACACCTTTTGTTGCTAAATCTTTCACAAAAAGGAAGATATTCTTTAACCCCTAACCTACCAAAACTTTCGAGACAACCAACATTTTCTATTTACCAGGGGGGTCCCCCTTTTCTCCCTACATCCTGACTATATAAACCTTAAATCAATCCTTCTCATCACCTCCATAACTCATTTTGGAATCTAATACAGTGATATATAATACATATACATAGGGATTAACTCTAAAATAAACTTTACAAAGAGAAGGCTAACACCTCTAGAAAACCAATGATGTCACCAAATATTAATTCTCTTTTCCACCTTAGTGATGAACCATCTCTAGTCTCTCTCCTGATAATCATTAGGTTTTAAGATAACCCTTGAATGATGATGATGATGATGATTAACGTCCACTAAGACCGAATTGTTCTATCAGACCTTAAGAGGGTAAGTGACTACTTGTGATTCTTTAAAATTTTGTTTATGTGCTCGAAAATCATTAAGAGAAGCTTTCCAAGATCACCATACTTTTGTTGAGTTAAGAGGTTAGGAAGGTTGGTAGTGTGACAAATATTTTGAAAAGGATATCTAATATGGGTATAGGCTGGAGAATCTAAGAGAAAGTGCTTTTCATCTTCAACCTTCTTAGTGTCACAAAGGTGACACACTCTTTCATCCCATGGCATTTTAGGAATTGACAAACACCCAGTTTCACTATGGAGCTCGTGAGAATTTGTTCTTATCTTAGCAATGCTTATTTTTTTCTTTACACTTGGCAAAACAAATAGATAATTTTGATCTTCTAGATTAGGGTTGATTACATCCTTATAATACCTTAATTTTCTTTTTTCCTCTAACTCTTTATCACACCACATTTTCTCCTTAAATTTTGATTTGATGTTTTTTTTAATAGTATGTTTATTCTGCAAAATGGTGTCTTCCATAATTCCCCAATTTAGCCAAGACCGGGCATCTTTATGCCATCCTCGCTTGATTCGATGGTGGTTATGACTCGATTTTGAAGCAATTTTAGGAAGCCTCTTGTCTTCCATGTTGTTTAACTTGTTCTTATACATTAGGTATCTAGTCATAGCCATGCTCTCAATGGGGGAGAGGCTTGTTTCTAAGAGGAGGATGGGATAGGGCGTATTTTCTTTAATTTTGAGATTATAGGTTATAAAAAAAATTTGTATTTGTTCTATCTTTGTCCAGGATTCCCGAGAGATACTACAGCCCCAAACTTCACATCCATCAAGAACAATAGGTGTAACAAGAGTCTCAAAGAGGAGTTTCTTCTTATCCCAACTCCAAAGTTCAATTGATTTACATTTGTTTTCAAGCCCATAATAAGCTTTCCATCCCCCAATAATCCTTTTCTCAATGCTATCATTCCAATTGAGCTTGTGGTGAATATCAATTCCAAGATATTTGTATAAAGTCACTTCCTACAAGTTGTTGTTGTCATATGTGAAGGTATCATAAGGGATCTTATTGGATTTAATAATCATGACCTTGGTCTTATCAGTATTAATAGTCATACCCATATTGGAGCAAAAATCCTTGAGGATTCTTAGTTGGTTTTCAAGATCATAGGGACTCCTTGCCATAAGAATGATATCATCAGCATAAAGAAGAAGATTGATGACTATACCAGTGAGAATAGGGCCGACACAACTTGCTTTTTCCAAGGAATCTTCTAACTTGTCAATGTATATGCCAAAAAGGGTAGGGGACAAGGGACAACCTTGTTTGACTCCGATATTGCAATTCATCTCTTTTGACCAGCCCTCAGTGTTTTTAAACTTAGCAATAACATTCCTGATTCCAATTCAATCTATGAGTATGAAAATAAATGTGAGAAATAAATTATATCTTATTCTAAAGTCCATGTATAGGAAATAATGGATTTCCCAACATTTATAATCATTCCCGTAGTTATATAATATAGGCCCATTATCTCCTTTGACTTTACCAAATATCTTATAGTCTCATCACAAAAGATTAATATATCAACAACAAATAGTAAGTAGGATAAATAAAAGAAGCTTCCAATATTAATACCTTTAAATGCACCAAATCTCCTGGCATCCAACAGGGCCCTCCTCAGACCTTATGCAACTATGAGAAATAGAAGAGGAGACAGAGAGCAACCTGGTCTTAACCCTTGCTTTCAATGAAAGAAAGTTGTAGTCGGCCCATTAATTAATATAGAAAGTGAAACATAAGTGACATAAATTCACTACCTAGGTCACAAAAGGGACATAAAAACCCAAATGAATTAGCATTAACTTCAAATAAAGTTGACTAACTCGATCATATGCCTTTGATAGATCTACATTTACCACCATTGCACTGAGATAGCCTCATCAATCTTCCTTCCTTTTAGGAATCCAAACTATTCACGAGAATTGAACTTTGAAAGAAAACTTTTAACCCTTCTTGCTATGACCTTTGCAATAATCTTATAAATGCAATTACATGAAGAAAAAGTTTTATATTCTTGAAATGAAGGTGTATAGTCTATTTTCAAAATGAGAGTTGTGAATGTAGCATTGAAAGGAGCCATAATCCTCCCAAAAGATCTTGACTTCTTAGCCACTCTCACCAAATCCTCTTCTAAAATATCTAAGAAACCTAGAAAGAACTCCATTGTCCACCCATATGGGCCTAGTTTTTTTTCTTTTTGTAAACTATGAAGAACATAAGGCAATTCTTCCTTCAACATCACCTTTGTCAAGCAATTGTTTTCTTCCCCACTTATAAAGCTAGGAAAAAAGGAAGTCATATTATCAACCTTTGCAATAGTTGTCTTTCCTTCAACTTTATAAATACCCGCCAAATGATCAACACCTAACTAAGATATAACCTCAAAACTAGAGGCCACTAACCCATCACTCCTCTCCACCTTCCAAAATGTGCTGATATTTTTCCAATGATTTGCATACTCGTGAAAAAAATTTAGTTTTTCATCTCCGTGTGAATGCCAAAGAGCCTTGCTTTTAAGTCTCTAGGTCACTTCCTTTTCCAACAATAACTTTCTTCTCTTATCCTCTAGCAAACTTGCTTCAACTTTCGATTCCTTGTAAAGAAAGCTAGCCCTTTCATTATTATACATCCTCTAATTTTCTATCCTCTTCAAATAAATATTTTGATCCTTTTATCTTTTGAGCATGAGCCCAAGCAATAGATCATTACTTTATTTTTTTAGATTATTCTGAAATTGGATTGTAGTTGACTCCCTCGATGTCCCATCAAAACGAATCTATAGATATTTTTTCAAACTAACATAATCCTCCTATGTCAACCACCTCAAGTTAAATTTATATGGACTAGATGGTTTTCTCCCCACAAAAGCTAATTTGAGAAGATTTGTAAAGTGATCAGATTCCCCACCTGAACTAACCAATTGTTGGATTCTGATATAATCATCAAGTTGAGACTCAGACACCAAAAATATGTCTATTCTTTTTTAAATCCACTCTTCTCCCACCCTTTTGTTCCTCCGAGTAGGATTTAGTTTAGCATTCTCCATATCATATAGGCCTACAATATTGAGCTTCCTCAAGAAACAATAAAGAATAGTGTTAACCTAAGTTGTTGGACCTTATATCGCCATACTCCCTAGAGAAAATTTTTAAGTCCCCTTCAATGATGTTAAATCCATGAATGATCCAATACAAGACTAATAACTTGTCCTAGAATAGTACTATGTTTGAATATAGCCCATAAAGGTTCAAGATAGTAACCTCCTTCCCCAATTCCTAGGAATAAAAAGTTGTTCCCAAACCCAAGGAAAAGGACCAATAATTAGTTCTCCTTTTCCAATGAGTAACCAAGCCCCCTGACCAACCTCTAGAGTTAATGAAAATAAACTCCCAACCCGAAAATAACTTCTTAAGCTCACTTACAACNCCCCCCAACCAACCTCAACATAATCTCCTGCAATAATATAACTTGAGGGTTGTGAATGCCTACAACCCTCTCCATGGCCTGTGTTTTTTAGGGACTTCCCAATCCTTGATAGTTGAAAGATAAATAGATCGTCTATAAACCCTTGGTGGGGTATTGATCACTCTAAGAACCCCATCCAAGGATAGTTTTATTCCAACCAAAACCTCATTAACAACATTTTCTTGAGAAAATGACATAAATGGTTATCTTCCTCTGCTCACACCTTTAGAACCTTGGCCTTCATTTAACTTCAGGTTGCCTTTGGTCCTACCTTCAAACCCAAAGGGGACTTATTTTTTACACCTCACTTCATACCTAAAAGATCCATCCCTACCCTCACCTTTTAACATAGAAATACCTTCAAATTCAATGCAAATACCAAGTGAAATATTGGAGGAAGCAACTCCCTTGACCAACCCATTCATAAGCTCGAGTAAAACCTCAAGAGGCAATTCATATTTATCCTTTAAACCATGCAAACTAGACATGGCAACTTCCTTCCCCAAATCTCCTAAAGCCCCCAAATTCACATTGAACCACAACCCAAATACAATGTTATTTTCAAGAGAATTATGAAGAGAGAGAGGAATCAAATTCCAAATATACTCACTTGCCTCAATCGAGGAAGATCCTGAATCAATTAAACCTTCCACCTCATAATCCTTTAGGAGATGATTGGTTGAATCTAACTTTGGCGAGGTCTCCTTCGAGGGAATCAAAATAAGGCTTTTGATCACCTCTTCCTTTTGCATTCATCCATCATTCACTGGTCGTGGCATAACCTCTTTTTGACCACCCTCTTCCACAAAGCAATGCTTAGACCCTAATCAATTTGCACCTTTGAGTCCAAGAAATTTGACTACTTTTTTACCCATGCCTTTTTTTCTATTTGGGAGACTACAATCCATAGCCAAGTGACCATGATCACGGCTCTAAATGCATCTTGTGTAACATCCCTAGCTTAACTCCCCGCAAATTACAATGCAATTGTGCAAAAACTAATTAGGTCAGTGAGTCGATATGCTTTGGGTGGGATAGCATGTACGGATTAATATGGTCGAGGGTTGAACTATGTAAATTATACATTGAAATCATTAATAATAATAATAATCGATGGTCGTGATACGAGACAAATAATAACGATTTTTTTTTTTTGGTGGGGGGTATGATTACACGAAAGAGAGGGTTGAAGAGGGGTCCAAGGGGTTACCCATTTATATTAATTCATCCATTATCATATTAATGCTTATTCCCTTAGAAATATCAAAATAGATATTGAATGATGTAAGAGTGGTAGGTCGGAAAATTTGACTCACCAATTTATGACATCATGGGCTGAGTACAACCATTTTTGGGGGAAATGTGAGAGTCAAGCTTGCATGAGAAGAAAAGGAAATTCAAGTGTCTTTTGGGTTAGTTTTTACATGTTGATTTTGAGAAACAAGAATGATATTTGGGTGCTAGAAAGATAACCAACCGTGTTGTGCTTGAAGGCTGCCATTATTGGGCTATGTTTATACTAAGATCATGGGTTGTGTGCCTGTAAAATCGAGTTGTGAGCCCGTGGTGCATTTTACTATTGAGGAATTGACTCAAGAGCATTGAAAAGGTTGTTTTGAGCACTCCAAATTACAATTGAGAGTTCTTTGGGTCTCCAACTCTGATATTTCCCATCCAATCCTATGCTAGAACCCTGGAGGAAAGTGGGAAGGCCTGAGGGACTACATGGCAAAGAAGGGGGATCCCATTCCTCAAATTTTCCAGGTTGAGGGGAAAAAGAGCTAGTGAATTAGAATTGTTCTTGGAGTATAAATTGGGTTTTGGTTTGTTTAATGTGGAGAGTGGTCAACCAAGAAGGACAGACCTCCTTGTGGACTCATAGCCTCAGCTCGACAGTAGCCTTCTATTGAGAGAAATAGAATAACAATGCTTATGGCTGGGAGGAACGTCCCATGGATGCTATCGGTTGGTCCTTCACAAACATATAAGTGTTTTGTGTGATTTATTATCGTTAAATTCTGTTGTGTAAATTTATGTTGAACGTTGTTGTGTTTCTTGAACCGTTGCTTTCACATTTTTAGAAATGTCGTTAATTGCATTAATAATTGATCCCGCTGCTTGTTGTAAATTTTATTTATATGAGAGAAAATTTTTGTTTTGTTGGTAATGGGTATTCGATAGAGTGGTACCAGAGGTCTAGTTGCAACATTCAACCTGTGGGGTCTACTACAAAATCACTAGGTTGCAATTTGTCTAGAATTTGGGAGAAAATCAAATTCACCCAGCTTAAGAAACCGTGGTAAAACACTCTCGAAATTCAATTTTCGTGTTGATATTTTTGGCACAAAGGTTTATTCAGGTAGCTAAATTTTTAAATACAATGGTTGAGGGTGTCTATTTGGCCTCTAAGTGGTTGGATTTGGCTCAGAAGGTCGATTCAAGCATTTTGCGCGATGGTCGCAACAGTCACGAGCTCAAAAAACACGAAAAATCGACCAAGTGTCAAAAAGTTTTCTTATCGTCGATATAGTACGTGTCGGTGAAGATAGATCATTTGGAGTCACCAATAAAAGAGTGTGTACGTGAAGAAAGATCTTTCAAGTTGTCAATACAGTGCATGGTAGTGAAGAAATATCTTTTGGAGTCACCAATAAAGGAGTGTGTTAACAATTAAAGATCTTTTGGAATTGTCAATAAAGGAGTGTGTTCGTAAAGAAAGATCTTTCCAAGTCACCAATGTAATGCATGTTGTTGAAGAAATATCTTTTGGATCCATCGATAAAGGAGTGCATCGGCAAAGAAATATATTTTGGAGTCACTGTTAAAGGAGTGTGTTGGTGAAGAAACAACTTTTGAAGTCATCGATATAGTGCATGTCAACAAAGAAAGATCTTTTGGAGTCATCGATAAAGGAGTGTGTCGATGAAGAAAGATCTTTTGGAGTCACCAATAAAGGAGTGTGTCGACAAAGAAAGATCTTTTAAGGTCCCCAATACAGTGCATGTCAGCGAAGAAAGATCTTTTGGAGTCGCCGATAAAGTGTGTCAGCGAATAAAGATGTTTTGGAGTCACAAATAAAGGAGTGTGTTGGCAAAGAAAGATCTTTTTAAATCACCGATATAGTGCACATTAGTGAAGGAAATACATTCGGGCACCAAAATGTTGGAAAAGGAAAGACATTTGGGCGTCGAAATGTTGGCGAAGGAAAGAGATTCTGACACCAAAACATCGACAAAGGAAGAGTTTTTGGTATTGAAATGTCGGCAAGGAGAAAGAATCTTTAATCATCGATAAAGGAGCACATATTGGAGAGAAAGAAAGATTATGAATCGTTGATGCAGTGAGGAGAAAAAGAAAAAGAGATAAGAGAAGGTAGGAAGAGAAAGAGAGAGGAGTAGAGAAGAAAGAGGAGGAAAGGGAAGGAGAAAAACATAAAAGTTTATATATATATATATATATATATATATATATATATATATATATATATATATATATATATATATATATAAGGAAGAGAAAGAGAGAGGAG